>JMFS01101369.1:0-18116 GCA_000699545.1 Podiceps cristatus | reverse complement strand
GAACAATGCACAGTTTCTTACCACCCGAGGAGCGATACAGCCCGACCGATACAGCAGCCAGAGAGCAGGGATATTCCCCCTGCTGCTATCCCAGAACAGCAAGTTCCAGAGAGAGTGAGCGAGGGAACAAACAGATGAATAAATGAACAAACAGGCCTGAACAAAACCAAAACAAAAATAAAAGTAACAAGAAGGGAAAATGAACAGAACACAGACTGAACAAGGAACCAGAGCCCAAGAGCAGTGGCTGACCCTCACTTGTACCAGGCGTGCCATCTATGCCATGGAATACTCTCTTTGTCCAGTTTAGATCATCTCTTCTGGCTGTGCCCTCCCAAGTGTTTGCACCTGCACATCAGCAAAACTTGGGAAACTGCAAAATGTTCTTAATCATTCAGCAGCAACTGTCACCATCTTTCACAGAATAAATCCAAAACACAGGAGCTACCAAAACCAAAACTAGCTCTGTCCTGGCTGAAACCAGGACAGTTGCCTGAATGCTTAGGATACCAAATACGACAAAAGCTAGGAGAAGCTACTTTTCATTTTGTGATTTTGATGTAGTCATATGTTTTTCCTGTTCTAATGACTTGCAAGTTTTGTAAATTTTTTGTTTGTTTGTTTGAGGATGTGTACTAGCTGCAGAAGGCATACTTTAGTGTCACAAAAGAAACGTAGGTTGAAAGGTGAGAGTCATGGTTTCAATGTGTGACACTATGGGCTTGATCTGAAAGGGCGTTCCATGAAATGTTCGTATTTCTGAGAAATCTCAGGTTTAACAATATTGCAGTTTCTAACTGTTAGATGATCCTATTAGTCTGAAATAAGAAAACTTTCTATTTCCAGCTGCAACTAGGAGAGAAAAGTAGCAACATGTACAACCAGTGTATGTGGATTTCATGTTTACATGTGGTTAGTAGAAACTGCCCTCTGGGAAAGATAGTGCTATAAGATGAAGACTTTTCTTGTAACCAGTGAAGGACAAACATGGAACCTTAGATTCCTGAAGAGTACTTCTGCAGCTTGGCGATTGCAGAATCCCTTTCTTCGTACTTGAGCTGTCAGCTAAAAATGTTTTGAAAATTTTTTTACTTTAATAGGTGCCATAATATTTACTGTACATTACATTTCTTTATGAATTAACTCTGCTACGCTCAGAGAAAACTGTGTAAATATACACACTCTAATTTACAGTATTGACAAATCTTTCATGTTCTAACCCAACCAGCTTCAACCAGTTAATGAAATTATTGGTCTCTGATGCAGATTCATTGTGTTACCCTACTGGAAAGAAAGCAGTCTAGTGAAATACTCAGCAAAGCCCAATGGCAGTGATGCGTAAATTAGTGGTGTTAAGCCTCCTTTAGCCTCCATCTGTATTCTCTCTCAGCTCTGCTAAATATTTATCTAGCAAGAAGAAAAAAAATGAGATTTTGGCAATGGCATCTGGCAAAATTTCAGTAGGGGTTCTGTATTTCTACTGCTAGCGACACAAGTTAGAAGGTGGTATTCATAGCAACTTCAATGGTTTTTATATTTAATGAAGGAAAGTAGAGAGATAAATGGAGTTGCAGAGTTTGAGAGATTTTCCCTGGTGGGGGGGTGTGATGTTTTGTTGTTGTGTGGGTTTTTTTTGTTTGTTTTGGGTTTTTTTCTGGGGGGTGGGGTGGGGTGGTGTTGGGTGTGTGTAATTTTTTTTTTTTTTTAAAATATGTGTCCCTTTGGCATAGTAATTGCTATAGTTAGGTTTTATTTGATTTAGCTGCCTAACTGGAACTCATTAAAATTCCTGAAATGTTGGGGGAATTCTTAATGGTGGTGGTGGGGGGAGTGGACAAAGGGAAGGAGGAAGAGGAGAGAAGAGCAAGGATTTTAAGGGAAATCCTCTTCTTTTTGAAAGGAAACTGAAAACAAACTCTTGAGTGATTTCTTTGCCAATTATAAAGTTTTAGATAAGCTTTTAGGTGTCAGAACTCTTCTCTATACAGAATTACTTAACATTTAACTACTAAACCATATATTAATCTTTTTTTTTGAGTATCATTCCTATAATAAGTGTGCTACAGTCAAAGATTTATTTATGTAATAGGAAATAGTCAAATTCATGGTTTCTTACATATGTGAGGCTATCAAGCTTTCTATGGTAGGAAACCTTCATTGTTAACAATAGAATAATAAAAAAAAAAAGTATTTGGAAAAAAAAAAATAAATTCTGACCCCTCAAAGATGTGCCCCTTTTGGTAATACAGTGTTTCTGGGTAAGTGGTGGCTGAGGCTGTCTGGATCATGAGCTGGGGCCACTCATCCCTGTTGTTCTTAATGAGTGCTCTCGGAATAGTGTCCACAAATATGTTATACTGGGTGGTATAATTGGTCTGAAATACTGACTGTGATCTCTGCAATTTGGGATGTTTCTGTTGGAGTTCCTTCCTTCCCTCCATGAAAGCTCACAAACAGAGGGGGGAACAGGTCCACTGGTTTAAGATCGGTATGGTCCATTAATGTTAAGGCTGTGTCAGCTTTACGAATTGTTGCTTAGGAATTGTAGCCTCTCTTTCTGCTGTTGCAGTTGTTTTTGAAACCTATCCACCTAGTGACATTGATGGACAATAGTAAATAATGCATAAAAGATTCTGTTCATGCCAATGTGATGGATTTGCCAAGAGCAATAGCAGTTGCAGTTAGGGCTTTTCCAATATGCCACGATTGCTGTCATAAAATAGTGTGCTCTCTCCTTCCCCTTCTAAAACAAAACAAAAAAATAAAGCAAAAAAACCCAAACAAAAAACCAACCACAAACAAAAAACCCAAACAAAACCCAAAAAACCCAACCCAAAAGTTCCTTAACAACCCCTTCTTTTCCCTCACCCAATATAGTCAAGGTAAAACCTATCTAGCTCTGATCGCATAGTTATGCTCACTGGAGGATTCAAAGAAATTTCAAGCAAACTTCACTGCTTTGTTGCTCTGAATATTCCAGCCTAGATTGAATCTTGGCATAATATGCACCTACATGGTCCATAAGAGGATCTTTTCTCTCCTGTGATCTTGGTGCCACTTCTCTCTTAATTGTTGTAGTGGGTGCTTCTTAATTGCCCTCTTGTTTATTAACAAAAGTGGGAATTTTTTTTTTCTCCTTTCTTTAATGAGAATCTTGCACTAGGAATTCCTTCTCTCTTCCCATGAGCACTCTTTATACTTCTATAAATACTTTGGGGGGTTATGCTATTGCCTGTGGACCTCAGTAAAGCCTGTCTCTGTTTTAGGGGTAAATTTTTCCTCAGCACTTCTTGATTTAGGCTCATTTAACAAGGATTTTGATATTTTCTTACTGCAGCATCAAACTTCAGTGCTCCCTAAATTGCCATCTAAAATGTAGAGCAGCTTTGCTCTCATTTTATCTTTCTTCGGGTTGTAAGCTCTGTCTTAAGGAAGTCTTGTGCCCTGATGCCTGCGTAACGCTCCTCCTTCGCTAAGTCAGTAGCAGAAACTAAACTGATCTGTTTGAGCCTCTGCTGCCTGAGGGAGAGGAGCTTGCTTTCTTGATCAAAGCAGTAGGCATGATCATTAATCTCTATGTGAGGCAGTGCCATCATTAGGGAAGGACAGACTGACAGGGAGACTAGGGTGGGTTTTACCTTAGTTATCTGATCCAGGTGCCTTGCTTGACAATCAAGTCATAAGGAATAGGTATGAGGGAACACCTGCTGTCTAAGGTGACCCTTTCTTTGAATTGTAAGTGGCTGTATGGCTATAAGAGAAGTAGTAATTCAGCTCCTTGTCCAATAAACAAAACAAGGAAATAAACTTTATTTAACCTAATTAAACTCCAGCTGCTGAAGGAGATGTATTCAACTTGGTAATGTTCTTCAACACAGAAACAGTGCTATCTGATATGAAAGATACTCTATTTCTAGTTCATGAAGATGGATATGAATTGTGGCATTTTATATCTTGATTTAGGATATCCAGTAAAGATAGTCTTCCTGTCCCAGGGAAGAAATGAATATTTCTCAATGAGCTATGCATTGTATTTGTGCTGCATGTTGCCTAAAGTTAATGGTTTAAAAAAAAAAATGTAGTTAGTTTAGTCATATTTGGGTCTCTTTCATTTTTTAAAAAACTGATTTGAATAAGTTATTATCTTCTTAATAGTAGGCATGAATTAGTTTGAAATATTTTCTGCTCCCTATTGTCCAAAGCAGTAATATTCTCTAGCCTTTGATCACAAAGTGATATTTTGTCTCACTATGATGGTGCTAATGATAAAATTTTGATGTTAGCCAAAATGTAAGCTATTTCATTGCGTATACCTACACATCAGAGGAGAAAGAAGATTCATTCTTTCTCGCTGCTGGATTAAAGTATGTTGCCTCCTTTAAACAAACCAAAATCAATGAAGTGATTTTGGCATTGTAGAGTTATTCCTGGGCTCTTTTACCAGATACAAAGAACTGGAAAACATGCTTTTGTGAAAGAAGCGTGCAGCAGTTTACTTTTACTCCTCCTTTTACATTTGTAACAGCTATTAAGTTGTTTTGCTTTAAGGAAGATAACATAACAAGGAAAGTTATTTCCTATAATTCCTAATAACAAAAAATAACAAGGAAAGAAAAAAGTTTAAAAAGTGAGTCCAGGAGGACTGGCTCACTTTTTCCAAAGTTTCTGAGGGATTTGGCATTTATATTTCCCTTGAAGATTTAAGGACATGTAACTTCTCTGTTCAGGCCTTACAAAAAGGACCTTGCGATTGAACTTTCAAGATGGTAGAGGTAGTACACGATGATGTCAGTTTGACTTTTCTGGAAACTGCAACAAATTGAAGTTGCTAGCACCATAGAAGTATTGCCTGTCTTATAAGTTCTTCTGATTGCCACAAGCTGGCTTTAAAACACTTTACCAACAGATGTCTTATTACAAAACACCCAAGTCACCTTTCTGCTATACGCTGAGTATTTTAAATGCCATTTGATTATCAGAATGGATGAGAATGCACTTATAAGCATGAAAACACATCTACTGAGAAAAGTGGATAACGATGAACTTGTGTTCAGATTCTGCATAGCAAACAGAATGTCCTGCTTAACAAAAACCCTAATGATAACTCCCAAATTATGGCTACCTATTTCTCCTATCATCAAAAATGGCAACTAGAATTATTACTGCTCTTAACAGCTAACAGTGTATTTTGCAGCCTGGCAGAGTTCTGCAGATATTTTACAGAAATATTATTTGACTGATGAGTCATTCTCAGAACGCAGCATTTTAATGAAATAATGCTTGGCATGGAATAGATAAATCTAAGTTAGAACTGGTGGGAATTTCTTGAGCTGAGGGAAGGAATACATCGAAACATGGTAGGTTTTTTTTTTTTTCCCCAAGTCTTTTACAGCAGGAAGTAAAATAAATGAATATCCCCAGAAAATAAACAGCAGCTTAGATGCTTCACTTTAGTCCTCCCAGTAGTCCTTCCTTGAGAGAAAAAACAAAGCAAGCATAGAGTTGTATCTTGTGTCACTGGTGAACACTTAATACTAAATGTAAAATTCTTATTGCACCTTGTTTTTTCCACTTGCTTACAGGCTGAGTTGTTTTCCTGTCTTTTCTCATAATCCTTCACCTTTTGTCTACCCTTTGCTCTTTACTTTCCACTGCAAGAGCTTAAAATGTTCTTTGTATGCATTGTTTACCATGCAAATCAGTATTTGAATCTAGAATCTATGTCACCTTGTTCCTAAGGGGCTTCACTTGAGAAGTCCAGATGCAGGAGGAGGAAGGGCTGTCATCAGTTAGGAAGTTACTAGTAGTGACACTTCACGCTACTTTTCCATGCCATTAGGGACCCACCAAGAATTGACATTAATTCTCAGAGCTGAAAACTTTTTCTGAAGCATTTGCAGTGGAACCTTTCTAACACCCTGGTGAAAGAAACAGGTTTGCTGAGGTGAGCCCATGGGGGGAAAGCATGAGGTTGTTGTAAATAACACATGAGCCTTGAGCAGAATTTCTGTCACTAAAACAACTATCTTATTTATAAGCTACAAAGAAGCAGTGTCTCCTGCAATTTCCCCAGTTTACAAATTGGAAACTATGGTCTAGCACTTCTTTTTCAACACCTAGATAGAAACACTATCCAAATTGTTTAGTCTTAGTGAATTGTCCTCATCGGGTTTTCTAGTCTGTTCAGTAGTTACCACTAACCAAAAGGCTGATGGCAAGATTTGACTTTGTTTTCTTCAGTAGCAGATGGAGTGTTCTTGGCTCTGAACTGGGAATTAGTTTCTATGATTCCTACACAACTGGCTTTGGAGTATCTCATAGCTACATTGCCATTTGGAGAGACAGCCAGCTTGGACACCTTGCATTCACTAGGGACTTGTCTAAATTGTAAAGCAACAGATTTCATCCTATAACAATAGCTACAACAAATTAGAAGATCTTTTAATAAACAGGACATTATATAAAGGAACTCAGATTGTTAGCTGGTAGAGGCTTATGTTCTTCTATGGTTTCAACAAATCTATGCTGACTTATATCAACTGAAGTTCTTTGACCTTTTCCTGATTGTGTTGAAAAAGGCTGCTGTGGTTAGCACTATTTTATGGTTGAGGTTAACCTTAGTTCCTACTGTGAACCAGGCATTAAACACAATAGTTCTGGCCTATGTTCATTGATGGTATAATGATATCTAAGTCACAACTTGAATTTATGTTTAAGATTGCTGAAATTTGTAGCACAGTGTTTAAGCACAGTGCCATTTGTAGATGTTATACCACCGTTGCCTGAAGATACATGTCTACTACACTAGTTGATCTTGAAGATTTCAGTTCTTCTAGTCTGAATGTTTTTGGCAATAAGGCAATGGAATGTAATCTTATATTGGAAATTGTGTAACAAAACCAACACCATAAAATTGGATAGTTGAAAACACACAACTAAGAGGTTCTAAGGGGGAAGAGATGTGGTATGATTTAAAGGGATTGCACCTTACTCTTAAACCCATATTGTCGTGTAGCTTTTTTGAAACTGTATAGGTTGGCAAACACAAGCAACAGCAGCCTTTAAAGTGTCTGATTGCCATCTCAGTGGCTGAAAAATAATTACTTAGATATCACAGAATCATAGGATAGTTTGGGTTGTAAGGGACCTTTAAAGGTCATCTAGTCCAACCCCCAGTATTCTCCAACACTTCATAATAAGTAGTTGGCCAGGTTGTTGGACTTCAGAAATTGCTGTTTAATTCATTAAAGCTGTGTCAACCTAAGGAACTGAACCAAAGTCTCTTATGTGGACTTTTACCTAAAAAGATAGAATTTTGAAAAATCTCTGAAACTCTTATACCCCTTCCTCTTGTGGACTGATGCTTTCTGATCCCACCTCCTGATTAGTACTACAGATCTAGTGCATAACTTTACACTTCTGAATATCTTTTGCTCATGAAATTTCCCTAGTGAAGTCATTCTGCAGTTGACTTTATTCTTTAAACATGTGATGTTTGGTATTTCAATAACAGGAAGGATTCCATTAGTTGCTTGAACTCTCACATTCTGTTCTAGGCTGCAGGAGCTAGTAATGTTGTTATGGAAATTCTCTGTCAAGAGACTGTTCCAGCACGTATAGAAGCAAATACTACAATGCATAGGAAAGTAAACTGGGGTGCTCACACAATGAAATTCAGCTGCTTGTTTCTTTAGAAGATCTTGTAGTATTGCTAATTGGTGGTAACTTTTTCCATAAGTGGACATACAGTGAGCTGGCATTAGCAGATACAAATAGAAATTCATGCCCTTTCCTGTCTTGAGCTTTATAAAAGTAGGTGATTGTATAAGATAAGATTACATTTCTTAGTGTGCAGGCTATTTAAGACCAACAAAGGAGTAAATAGTTTGATGTTTTTCCAACATCCGGTAGGAATTTGGCAATGAACAGAACGGTAGCCATAATGACAATGTGAGTCCTATTTATTTCTGAACTTGACTAGAAAAGACAATGTAAGGAAGGGTGAAACCACTAGAGCACATTACCAAAGGAAAAAAAAAAAAACCAAAAAAAAAAAACAAAAAAAACCAAAAAAAAAGTTACATTCTCACTTGCAGTCCTCCAGTCAAAAAAGACTGAGCATTTTTGTAATTCTGTCATGAGATCATTAGAGTAAAAGATGTGGGTTAGTGAACCGCTGGGTGCCTGTTACAAAATAAATTTTATAGCTTTTGTTGTGCCTAAAGAAGCTGTGGGTTTGCATGTGCGTGTGTTGTGCTGATAAAAATTCAATCTGTAAATTAAGCTGTATACAATCTTAAAACTGGCACCTCAAATTGACTGTATCTGAAGCCAGCTTCCAGGTTGGAAATCTTCCAAATTATGTAACAGCATTTCATTTCTACCTGTTGGTCCATCAGCCTACAGAAGTACAATGAAGCAACATTCTCCCTTGTTTCAAATAACTTGCCATCGCCTCAAGTTGTCATCCAGAGAATGGCAATATTTCCACCCATGTGATAACTTTTCCCTCTAAAATCCTCAAGTTGTTTGCTTTCACTCCAACTTTTCATGCTTCAGTGGCCCAGTCCTTTTAATCTAAGTAAAATCTCAGGGAAACTGATGCTCCATTTCCTCATGTTACAAGAGCCAAAGTTTTTTCCCTGGCTTTTTTCTTTTTGACAAACGTACCATATCTCTTTGAGCCTGAAGAATTATAAGTCTCCATAAAAGTTAATGCTACTTCATGCTTCGAGCTTCCTTTGATTTGTTAAATCCCTTTGCTAGTGCACAATTGGTTTTGATTATCTCAGTAACTGAGAATTAAATGATTTATATGGGCGATTCACAGATTTAGTCAAGCCTAGGTCTCTCAGGCCTTTTTTCATTTATACCAGTAACTTCTACTGTGTTTTTCATTTTTGAAACAAGTATCTGATGGGGCTGGGGTCATGCAAGACCTCCAGATTGGATTGCAGACTTCTTGAAGCTTTTCAATAGGAAGTTACTTTCTCTTCAGCCAGTGTTCAAAGGCTATTGTTCCTTTGCTGTATTGGGGTTCTCTGCTGCTAATTGTGTCAGGTATGATGTAGAATGGAAGAGCTGATTTTTAAGGAAGACAAATACACTTAATTTTTAGTAGTAAATGCTAAGATCTTGGTGGTCTGGGTCTGATTCAAGTAACAGTTCGGATCTGATGAATCTGAATAGTTCATTTATGAATTATTCGTGCTTCATGTTTGATCTTTATGCTTGAAACATGACCCTATTTGTGCTTCATCTCAACGCGTTGAAGGATGTTCGTAACCTGTGTTGAATTTCTTACTGCCTGTGTCAAACACTGAGATCTTATTTGTGGCTCCACAAAGGTGTGACAGAAGAAATATTTTCCGTGTGTTCCCAGAGGAATAGAAGTTTTAATTAATGGTATTTTTAAAGTGCTTTTTAGAGCCATGGATTCTGAAAATGTAAACTAGGAACTTTTAACTGATGCAAGCACGTTGAAGCCAGTAGTTACATGGAAGCTTATTGCGCTTTAATCATAAATCCTTTTCTGACCTTCTTTTGGAAGATGCAACAAATACAAGTCTAGATGGACTGAGATAAGAGACTGCGTTAAAAATGAACTTTACTGTTGTAACTCGGTACTTCTGCACTTTTGAACAGTTCTGAGATGGGAGTGAGCTTGATTTGTTATGCCGAATGCTATAGAACACATGTATTACACTGAACAAAATGCAAGGAATGTGATTGTTGCACATCAGAAGATTATGTGCCTATGACTGAAATGTGATTTAGTAAGGAAAGAATCTGGTGGGAACTGCATGTGAGATTCTTAAAGTGTTTTTTTATGAGTACAAGCCTTCCCTTTATTAAAAAAAAAAGGGGGGGGTCATAAGTTGTCTGAGGTTTAATCTTTGAAATACTCTTAGCAGTTCTGAAATCAGGAGTGCTACATGAAAGACTAAATTTTATGTATGAATTTCTGAATCGTATACTGGGTGAGCTATACTGGCTGTTGAAATAATTCTTGGCTCTAATCCATTGCTTCATCTGCAGGCTTCCGTTTGGATTACTTAGATAACTTTGGTAAGTGTCTCTCATTTTCTAATACTTCCAAAAGACTTCTCTTTTTGATTAATATGTTGTTTGCTTTTGTTAGACATTCTTGCAGCATAGACTAGTGTGATATTCGAGACGCAAACAAATAAAAGCTTCTGTCTCTTCTTATACTGTGAGAGTTGTTGTAATACCATGCTGAACTGAAAGCTTTCTTGTTGTGGAGTCACTTTTTTTAAAAAAAGTGGGACAAGGGCTTTTTTGTTTGATTTGGTGGTGGTGTTGTGGTTTTTATACAGTGAATGGATCAGAGAAGAGTTTACTTATGGACATCATCAAACCCTTTAAAAACCAAAACCAACCAAACAAAACCACACTCAAAACTGAAAACTTTTTCATCTACCTAAAAACCAACCAAACAAAAAAACCCAAACCCCAAAGAATTACTAACATACTCTAGGTATTTTAATGTAAATTGTTGGTTTGTTTAAGCTGTGGTTGCTGTACCTGATGAAAGATGATGTTACCCAGAACATTGTTTCAGCAGGCTCAAATGGTAGAATCCATGTTTCAGCTGAATTACATGCTTGGATGTGAATTTGGCAAAAGAACATCAACAGAGGGTCTTGTGCATTTACTCTAACCACTGCTGAAGAACAGTTGGCCAAAACTTATCTTTAAAAAGACTGGGATAATGTTGATTGGGAAATAGAAGAATTAAGCCAACTAATTTCACCAGCATTGTTCTTCAAGTGTGTCTGTCCTACCTATCATTAAAAGGAGAATCATCCAGATTCTTTATAATTTCTGTTTGAACAATAAACTGAGCCTACAGAAGTCATCCATCTTTTTCTAACCCATCAATTCAGATTAAAAAAGGACTTCAATGTTCCATTCTGATCATTGTTTTGAATTTACAGTCACTTCTGAGGTTCTGTCCCTTAACTCAGTAGTAGTTTTTATTGCCTATCTTTAATATAATTCTCTTGAATGCCTCAGTGTCCATTCTTCTGAAACAAAATGAAGGTCCAAACCTCCAGAAAGAAAAAAAGTTTTTACAAGAAGCCTAAAAATCTGCAATACTCCTTTTCCTCCTATTCCTGTAAGACAGAGGGTGGTTATTTCTTCCAAATTCTATCTAGATAAATCTCTGATGAGCAATTGAAGAAAATCACTTTCCACCTATTCACTGAATTTTTTAAAACGTTGGAAAACATGTGGAAAATGGTGATACAGTTGATGCTGAATTTAATTGGTACTTGGGCTGCAAAGCCTTCCTAGGAGTTTGCTCTCCAAAGGTTCTTGATACCTACTGTGCATAAGGAGAACCTCCCGTATCTATTAAAAATTGATTAAGATGGAAAGAACAAAGAATAGGAAGAAGTCACTGGTTTCCAAAAAGACAACAGTCATGATTAGGGGAGGCTGGGATCTGTGTTGTTCAGCATATGTAGTCCTAATCAGACAAGCATGTAAATAGCGAGGATACCATATTCACTATAGTAATTTCCAAAGCTAACTGGGAAAGACTGGAGAAGCCATAACCCTGAATGATGAGTTGATGAACTAGCAAAATGTGAGGTAGCTTACACCTAGAAAGACCTAAAAAATTACGTCCAGTTTATTACTGGGCTTTATATAACTGAGGAGAAGATATCTGACTAGTTCGCTGAGGTTACCTTGAGGCTTGGTGACAGTTGAGAAAGCTAACTGTTAGGAATTATAAAGGAAGGGAGCTGAGAACAAGATAGTGTATGAAATGATGCATCAATCTAGGCTGCCATGTCATCCCATCTCAAAAAAAGAGGAAGAGAAAAAAAAAGGTCAAAGTAGAAAAAGACAAAAAGTAATATAAGTATGGAGTTCCTGTCATGTGAGAAGGGGCTGCATATACGAGACTCGGATTGGCCAAGAGCCATCTAAGAAGGAGTACAATAGGCCTATGAAATCACAGATGGAAAGATGACTGCAAAGTGATTGTTCACAGTTCTCTGGAATACGAGAAAGTACACATTCAAAGAGGGATTAATTTGTGAATTTGTAATTGCTTACATAGCTACTGTAAGCAATTGCTTGGTTGCAACCTCTGACACAGGAAGTCTTTAAGTCATTAAGCGTGTTGAAGCTTTGCCAGGCAAAGCCTGGCAAAAGGACTGTTCTTATCCCTCAATGTTCAGAGCTAGACAGTATTTGGAAATAGGATACTCAGCTACATCACTTTTTGGTTGACATAGTACAATGATTTGTATTATTATAGTTAGAGAAAATGGCATTGAGAACTGGGTTGAGAAAGCTAAGATTTTTAGATATCACAAATGATTTTGTGTTTACTGTTTTTTTTTTGTTTTTTTTGTTTTTTTTTTTTTTTTTTTTTTGCTGCTGAACATAAAAAGATTCAGAGATTGGGTGGTCTGCAACTTCAGAGTATTTGTTTCAAAAGTATCCAAGGTTTAACACCCAAAAATGAAGGTACTTGAAGTTGCTTAGGGACAGGGTTGTCATTGCAGGGTGGGAGGTAGACACATGACAGCTTTGAAAAGAACAGAATGTAATGCCTCTCTGAATAACTGTAGATGTGCCACTTGCAAAGGACCATATGTTGCACTTTTACTCATACTGGTGAACTGCTGGTCACACATGATTTGCTTGAGATGGGTTAACTGAGAGTTTCCTGGCAAATAAATAGTGCAGTGTAATGCTGCCAGAAAAAATAAATCACACCAGTGCATAGAAGTAACTAATAAAACAGCATAGCAGAGATAAATTGAAGTATAAAGTGATTTTAGATGTTTTGGCTAGAAAAACATTTTTGGAAGGACAAATGGACAAGATAAGCCTGGTGAACACCGAGAACACTGCTCCTCTCTCTTGCAAGTTGCTTTTGTATGTAAGTTTCTATTAGGTGTTTTAATGTTTGTGCTAGCTCTGGTTCCCTTTGCATGGTTCCTCTCACTGCTCTATGTGCAGTGAGAGCTCAATCCAGAAGACAAGATACAGTTGAGCTTTCAACTTGAAATAGCACGCACCGTTTCTTGTTTCTGTAGCTTCTGTATTGTTTCATTTCTTCCTTTCAGTGCTAAGTGAATGATTTTGAAATGATGCTTTGTGTCTGAATGGGGCACCACATTACACTTCCTCCTTGGGAGATTGCAGTGTGGCAATATGGGGCTGAATTTCACTGCAGTTCAATCTTTGCTGAGTAGTCTTTGCCAAGCAGTGAAAAATGAGGAGTTCTGTGTAACCTAATGAACTGATGATTCATAAAAATGACACAAAGGGTGATGTTTAACAGAACTAGTGTAAACTTAAAAGTGGTTATTTTTAAATGAGGGAGAGGAAGGATGGCAGGGAATAATAGAAAAGGAACAGAGAGGATATGGACCCAAAGAAGGCAAGAGAAAGAGGAATGGGGAAGAGAGAGAATGCCAGAGGAATAAAGTTCATGATAATGTATCCCAGCATAACGAGGAAAAAGCCATTTTTATTTTTCTCATCTTCCTCCACTTCACTTTTCATCCATTCAGGTTCTTTTCTGGTGGTGGGTTTTGGTTTTTTTTTTTTTTTGGCTTTCTTTTCATTTTCATTATCTAAAACTTCCATACAACAAATCCTTGTCTTGAAAAACCAGCTGCAGAATATGCAAAGGCATCTCTGCAATACCTGCATGTGTCTTTATGATTTAATAACAGTTTTAAGATTGGTTTAAATTTAGTGAGAGAGATGAGTAGGGACAATAGATATCAAAGACAATTGGATCACTTCCCTCGGGACTGAACTCATGACCTTTACCTTCAAAACAGAGAAACCTACCACTTTCGGGGAGCTAAAAAAACCAGCTTCATAACATGGAACTGCTGGGAAGCACTCATCTGCAGAAGGGGTAATCTCTGCTCAAGAGATGGATAGTTTTTGATTGATGTGTGTGCAGACCCAGACATCAGAGTTTCAAAAGAAATTAAGTATTCAAAGTATTCAGGGTAATTCAGACTTTTCTACATGTATTTGGCCATCTTTCTCCACAATGTAAAATGCAGTGTTGCTTCTTGAGTGCCTTTGGAATGTTTTAGCATCTATCCAAATAAAAGATGCGATTATTGTGGGGGAGAGGGTAGGAATGGTAGAGGAAAAAATCTATGTAGACTAGATAGTGATGAAGATTTTATCTCCACAAACTAATAGGATTTCAGCTAAGAATCTGAATGCAGTCAAAATAATGTTAAGCTTTTCCATTGATTTCTATCAAGGTGTAAGAAACCTGTTTTTCTAAGATGAGATGTAAATACTGGTTCTAATGTTTTGCTACTTCTTTCTTCAAGAATCCTCTTACTACTAATAATTTTTTAGCCCTCATCAAAAAGCCGCAAAAAAATGTAGTTTGTAAACGTATCTTTCTATCATTTCCCTTCCCTGAACTGTAATGATAGGTAAGAAATGCTAATTGAATTACTTTCCTTACAGAACACTTTAATGCAAGATAAGTGGTGGCTGTATTTACTAGGTTATGAGGTTGATATTTCCTTAGCAATGGTTGAAATGGTGTCTTATTACAGTAGTGGAGTTGGGGGCAATTCATATTGAAGCCTAGGATACATAAAATTTTTAAGAAATTATTTTTTCCATTATCTAGAGTGAAACAGAAGTGAAATAATTTGCGTAGCATGATATGACAGATCATTGTCAGGACAAGGATAAAATAAGACATCTAGTTTCATGACCTGTGCAGTAGATTGTACTGCCTCAAGCTTAAACACCTGAAGTAGAACTTTCAAAGACACCAGTGTGATTTAAGAGAACAAAATTCATAGACCTTGTGCTCCCCCATAATTTAAATGTTCAAAAAAAAGAGAACCATTTAGGGTTTATATCACCTAACTTTGTCCCTGAATATAATGTGAGGCTGCCAGCATTTCTATTCTCCTGTTGTTTCTTTTCCTGTTCCAATTAAATTATAAAAGTGGACTACTTACATATTTGTATAATATCTTGCACAAAGGGGTCTCATCTGGATTGTAATACTATACAATAAATCAAAATGACAAAACCAGTGGATTTCCAAACTGTGTACACTTGGATACCTCTAACTTTAGGTAAGGTTGTAAAAGACTTGTAAAGAGACCAGTTGTCCTGGTTTCAGCTGGGATGGAGCTAATTTTCTTCCCAGTAGCTACTGTATTTTGGATTTAGTATGGGATTTGGTATCTGAAGAATGCTGATAATGTTATTAGTTGCTGCTATGAGATCAAGGACGTCTTCAAGATTCCCAGGTTTTGCTAATGTGCAGGTGCAAAAACCTGGGAGGGGCACAGGCAGTACAGGTGACCCAAACTGGCCAAAGGAAGTATTCCATACCATAGATGTTATGCCCAATATGTAAGTGGCGGTCGACCAGTGGGCCGGGAGGCCTTTTGTTCATTCATGCTTTCGTTCATTTGTTCGGCTGTTTGTTCCCTCGCTTGTTCTCTCTGGAACTTGGGGTTCTGAGATTGCTTCTGGGGAGATTGCAGTTCTGAGATCGCTCTTTGTTTTGCTCCATGATTGCTGCTCAGGACGGGCTGTATTGGTCATTGAGTAGTGAGAAATTGTCCATCATTCATTTTGTTTATTATCATTATATTATTTGAGTTATTAATATATAATTCTTATTATCTTTTTCTCTGCTGTCTTGGTGAACTGACTTTATCTCAACCCATGACTTTTCCTTTCTCTCCTTCCCTCCCCACCCCACTGGCGAGGTGGGGAGTGAGCAAGCAGCTGTGTGGTCTTTGGTTTCCAGCTGGGGTTGAACCATGACACCAGAATATTATTACCAGAGACACAAAAGCAGGTGTATTTTTAATGTATTAAAGCATCTGGAGATTTTGCTAGGAAGTCAGAGTTTTAACACTAGCTTCAGTGAAATCAGGGCTCAAATGAGGAGACAGGGAATTACTGTTCTGCTGTTGAGGAGTGTAGTTTTGGTAGTAGGAGAATGTAGTTATAAATGAAACTATATTTTAAACATGATCAGAAAACTGTTGGGAGCAAAGGGCTTATACCTATTAATAGTTACTGTAATAAAAGGTTAATCAATTAGGTGCTGTTATAAGTATCCCATTAGGCCTGTGAGACACGAACCATCTTTTTTCAAACCCCTCTGTGTCACTTACAGATATGCTGACAGTCACTAGTAACAAGTACTGTTCATATTAGTTTATCAAAGCAGTTAGTTGTTTGTTAATATTTTATAAACTTCCATGAAAAAATGTGACTAATGGTTGTTCCTCGTCCCTTATCTGGAATTATTTCAGGTAAGTTTTGCTTTACATTGAGAGGTCCAAGGCTAAGTCTTGGATTCTGCCTAAATTGCCAGGGCTGAAGAATTCGTATTTTGTGACTGCAGGCAGAGTTTGCAAAGATTAAAGCAAGTCTAGATAACACTATTATTTAAGACTTCAGTGATATGCACTTAGAGCTACTAGATGCAAAGCTGTAACACTGAAGTACAAAGATAGAAAATAGGGAAATAAATGAGGCTGTAGGCAAATGTTCATAACAGACCAAGCAGGATGTGCTGGAGCTGTACTAGTATATTCTGTTGATATTTTGGTTTTTTTATAAAGCTTGAAATTGTTCATTGACTGGTTTGTCTAGCAAACTTTCCTGTATTACTAAAAATATTTTTTTTTTCTTAAAATGTAAATGTATACTTTTTTTCACATTTAAATACCTTGACTTATACTGTCTACTTCCCAAATGAGTTCTGTTGGGCTAGACTTCTTTAGTGTCTCACTGGGGAAGACAATAAATAAATTGGCCAAAATTTCAGTTTGTTTTCAGAAATGCTTAGAAGACTGAGACGGCAGTTCGGTTTTTGAGTTTCATTGGCAGAGTTAACTGCAGGTTCTGTTGGTGCCGGTTTTGTATGTGTTCGAGTATCCATAGTTCTTACTGTTTCTATGGAGTACCAACTGATAGAAATGAGGAAGTCATTCTGCCTTTTGGCAGGACAGTTGCCTGCCTTCTCTCTTGAATACTGGATCTTGCTTACATTTAATTTAAAAATAACAAACCCAAACCCTAAGACAAATCATCTACTGCTACTAAGATATTGAAATGTATATTCATGATATTGCAGGGTTTGAAAGCTCACACATGTATGCTTCATAGTAGTAAGTCCTGGTATCTGCTCTGCTTTCTGCACACAAACAGGATAACTAGCATAATGATCAGCTGTGGAGGGTGAGTAATGAAGCAGAATATATTTACTGCATATGTAAAACCACAGTATGATCCACGGCACTTGTTACTTCTTGCTTTCACTGGAAAATAAGCACTTAAAATGATTTTTACTGTGTTAATTAACAGGTGCCTCATTGTTCCTACTGCTGATCGTGCCAGTGTTGCATTTCTGTCTTGAGACTATAAAAAGAGGATGATCTCAGTGAGTACAAAAGTCCCTATCTAATAGGAATGGAAGAGATTCATCTGTTGTGTATGTACCTTCTCTCAAATCAGTGTGATTTCATATTGAGAGGAATTGGCCGTCTTAGTGTGTTTCCAAAAGTGTATATAAAATGTGAGGTGAAGAGAGGAAAGCAGCATGGATGTGCTGAACTAAATTCTGAGTTGCCGGTACTGTCCCTGATGCTGAAGCTAATTCTGGACAGGATACACTGCAAAACAGTGTGTTCCTGTGGAAGTCAGGGAGGCAATGGATGGATCCTGGGGCTTGCTGGTGGGGATACAAGCAAGAACTATTAATACTCACGTCTCCGGGGATGGGGCATGCGAACAGGCTAAAAGAGAAACATACTGGAATAGTGGGTGGTCGCTGGGTATCTGGAGCTGTGGAACCGATAGCTCCGATGAGCCAAAGCATGTCTCCGGTTTCACCCCCTCCAGGCAAATGGATGACTTTTCCGTATGAGCACCTATCTTAATGATACCGGCCGCGCTCTCCAGCCAAGCGGCAGAGCGTTCACCTAGCAGCAAACGGGAACTGGCTGCCTCTTCCTATCTCGGCTGGAAATTCTTCGCAGGCAGCTACAGAAATAGCAGGGAGGCCCGTCCCCGCCTCCCGCCCCGGCTTGCAGCACGGC
>KL280314.1:0-15728 GCA_000699545.1 Podiceps cristatus | reverse complement strand
ATTATTAGCTTTTTATTTTCTTAAAAAACCTTTTTTTTCAAAAAAAAAAAAAAAAAAAAAAAAAAAAGAAAGATAATCTGAAGAGATGTACCCATTTAATATGAATTTCCCACAAATCAGAAGTACAGACACAGAATCCCCCCCTGTTGCTCACCTAAAAGGGAAATAAAAGGAGGATGTCTATAAAGTGGAAGATCTTGAAGTATCTTTTCATTTAATGCAAGATTCTATTAGAGATTCAAAAGGATGAAAGAGAACATAAAACTACTCAGAAGCAGAAAACTGCCCCAATTAAAGAAAAGTATTCCTATGATTTTCTCTGATTTGCCCATTATAAATATCACTGTCTATATTAGAATATTTTACTAACTACTTTTGAAATGAAATTTAATTCCTTAAATATTTTGGTTTATTAAGAGCAGCTTTGCATGGTGTGACTTTCATTTTAAAAATGGGAATGACCTGGAATGAAAAGATATTTTTTTCTCTGAAGAATAAGGAAGTCTCCAAAAGAATTCTTCAATTTCCTAATTTTATGAGTCCCACGATATTTTAAAACAGATTTATTTCTGAAAAACAAACTGTGAAGTAAAGGTCTATGCAGAAAGACAGTAGATTCTTATGCCAAACATGCAGAGGTGCTGACACAATCCTCCTATACATTGGTCTGGACACACTAATTCTCAAAAGCAGTGTTTTAATTCTTCAAATTGTAGCGGACACATAAGCATTAGAACAGAAGTCTCCTGTTCATGTCTACGGGCAAAATGTTTGATCTGATATTTTTCACTGCCACAGGAAGTAGAAAGAATACATTTAGGCACTCATCCTGGTTAAACAAAGTGTGATGTTGCCAACAGAACATCACTTCCTCAGTGCAGTGGAAGGTGACAGAAACACAGGAACCACTGAACTGCCATGTATTTAATCTGTTTCTATAAGAAGAAATGTTCTATGAATACACTAAAAACATGAGAATGACTAGTATAAGGAGTAGAGTAGTAAAGATTGAGATGTTTGATGTGAACTTTGGATATATAAACAGAAGAATCTCAGATGAACTTGTGTTTTCTCTGCATTTGCCCAGTGTGGGATGCTCCTGAAATTTTATGTCCAGTGGCCAGAGGAAGATGATAGATAAATTCAGTGAAGTGCACTTATTTAACAGGACAATTAGACGTGTGAAAAACTTATCCAGGCTTCTAATGGATCCATTGATGGTTTTAAGGTCCATGTGGCTGACTTGTTCAATATGCAATCTAGTCAAATTAAAATTGGTTCAGAAAACTCTATGTTAGCCTGCATTCAGGAAGGGAGTGAAATAAAGATTGCAATGACGCCTAACCATTCATGACTTCGTTTTCTTCCTGAAAGTAGGACAAATCTAAAGATGAAAAGAAAAACTCTGAGGTAATTTCTGTCTATTGCACCATTTCTTGCTAACAAAGTGCTGGCAATGTTACATAAAAATATCACGGTATCATCACCATATAAGGTTATTTTCTGCTGCGTTCTTCCAAGTTGGATCCTTATGATGGATTAATTGGGTCCAACCCTCTTTGCAAAATGTTCTGTGGTAGGTGCCAACAGCAAAAGAGACAATGGAGATGCCTCCTTCCTCTCTGCAATTCAAACATGAGTGATTTAACCCCATTGATTTAGGCAGCTGCTCTTAGACTTAAATAAAGACAAACAATCCATTCAAGTGCCTGGAAAGGAAGTGTGTGTATGTGATGGGACTTTAAATCGGAAGTTCTGTCCTATCCTATTACAGGTGTGTTTAAGAGCAGTGAATCAGTGGAAATTGATTTATTTCTGAACTGGCACCATGAACAATTCTTCTGAGTATTACGAAGTGTTTCGTCATTTATGAATCTACTTTGGACTGTATTTAAGTGAAAGGATAATGTGGCATTTAAATGGGCTGCTAATTTCTAATTTTTTTTCTTATGATTCACGGGTGATTTAGCCTGTAAAATCATCATAAGATCAGGTATTTACAGAAAAGGAGGGTATAACAGAATCAAAGGTCCCCCCAAGGAATGTCCTTAAACATCTACTAAATTCACAGGAGAGATCCACAGGTCCTGGAGATTTGTCTCAGACTTGAATTTCTTTATCTGTTATTACTTCTTTATCTAAAATACCAGCCTGGGAACAGCCTGTCATTTCTAGCTTTTTTTTTTTTTTAAATAACTTCAGAGCATGGAATATCTGAAGTACTGAAGTGTTTTGAGGTAAGTAAAAAAAGTATGGCTTCTTATTTGCATGCCAAGTTTCCTGCATTTCTTTGGTGGAATAATATGGCCTATTCAACTTTACCTAGCTTAAAAGTCACTCTTTTATTACTGCTGTTTTTTTGATGAAATATCTGCTTTGAACGTATACTACATTTTGAGGTTTTAACTCTCATCAGCGTGTTCAGTATCTCCCTGATGTAGCTAATTTGTGAGACGCTCTTTGATAAATCTTTTTGTTTACATTTTTATGTATCTCCCTTTACCTTTTTATCTTCTTTCTGGTTTGATACTTATCTGAGTTCTTCTCTATTCTTTGTCATCAAATAGGAGACTGTTGACCTTATATAGTGATTTCTCTGTATATGACTTTGAGCAAGATCCAGATCATTTGCTTGACATATTTACATTAATCCCCTGAAACCTAGATATTAGGAACTTGGTCTCTGAAGGGGAATCCCAGACAACTTAAGACAAGTGCCTCAATTTGTCCCTATAATGTGTTTGTTTGTTTGTTCTTTTGTGGTTGGGTTTTAGTTTTGGGGTTTTTTTTGGAGGGAGGGGGGAAGGGTTCTCTTTTTCATTCTCCTGGATTTCAGTTCTTTTTTATTGCATATTTACCAGTAAGAAATGGATACAATTGAATTAGTCAAAAAAAATAATTACTCTCCTCAAATTGTTGTAAAATTCTGAAGATATACTTCAGAAAACATTTTAGGCTTACTTTGGTTTATGTTTCCATTGGGAGAACACAGTGAGGTCACAGTTATTAGTTATCTAATAAGTAAGCAATCCACAGAACTTCTTCCTCACATGTGAATGGCAAATGCAGGGCTGGGTAGAGATCCCAAACTAGTCTCCATGACCACAATTTGTTAACTGTATGGACCACCAGACTAGCCAGGCTTTACTAATTAAGGTATCAAAGGAGACCGAACTAGTCTTTGCATTGGCTTTTGTTAAACACCATCCATAAAAGAAATACAGTTATTCACTGTCTGTGATTGCATGATTAGAGTGAAATGGGTCCTGATTCAGGAAAGTAGTCTTACTTAACTGCCTTTCAAAATTAAAGCTCTGAAGCAAATGTGATTAAAGTTTAAATTCTTTCTTGGAAAAAAATGGTTTAAAGAGAAAAAAGGTGGAGTGCATGGAGCTCTGCCTAGGGATGGATGAGGAGCCCACTGAGAGTTTATGGGTTAGGATTAAAGGGAGGGCAGAGTGACGTGACATTATACTGGGAGTCTGCTATAGGCCACCTGACCAGGAAGACCAAGTGGATGAGGCCCTCTCTAGACAGATAGCAACAGTCTCACATTCTAAAGCCCTGGTCCTCATGGGGGTCTTCAACCACTCTGGTATCTGTTTGAGGGACAACACAGCAGGGCATAAGCAATCTAGAAGGTTCCTGGAATTCTTTGATCATAACTTCCTTCTCCAAGTGATAGAGGAGTGAAAGAGAAGGCATGCTATGCTGGACCTCGTTCTCACCAACAAGGAGGGACTGGTGGGAAATATGAAGCTCAAGGGCAGCCTTGGCTGCAGTGACCATGAAATGGTGGAGTTCAAGATCCTCAGGGCAGTGAAGAGGGTACACAGCAAGCTCACAACCCTGGACTTCAGGAGAGCAGACTTTGGCGTCTTCAGGAATCTGCTTGGTAGAGTACCATGGGATAAAGCCCTGGAGGAAAGAGGGGCCCCAGAAAGCTGGTGAATATTCAAGGATCACCTCCTCCAAGCTCAGGAGCGATGCATCCCAACGAAAAGGAAGGCAGGCCAAAATGCCGGGAGGCCTGCATGGATGAACAAGTTGCTCCTGGACAAACTCAAGCAGAAAAAGGAAGCCTACAGAGGGTGGAAGCAAGGACAGGTAACCTGAGAGGAATACAGAGAAACTGTCCAAGCAGCCAGGGATCAGGTTAGGAAAGCTAAAGCCCTGACTGGTAGAATTAAATCTGGCCAGGGATGTCAAGGGCAACAAGAAAAGCTTCCATTGGTATGTCAGTGACAACAGGAAGACTAGGGAAAATGTGGCCCCTCTCCAGAAGGAAAGAGGAGACCTGGCTACCCGAGATATGGAGAAGGCTGAGATATTCAGTGACCTTTTTGTCTCAGTCTTCACTGGCAAGTGCTCTAGTCACACTGCCCAAATAGCAGAAGGCAAAGGTAGGAACTGGGAGAATGAAGAACTAGGCACCGTAGGAAAAGATCAAGTTTGAAACCATCTAAGGAAAGTGAAGGTGCACAAGTAGTCAATTGGACCTGATTAGATGCATTTGTGGGTCATGAGGGAACTGGAGGATGAAGTTGCAAAGCCACTATCCAGCCTATTTGAGAAGTCATGGCAGTCGAGTGAAGTTGCCACTGAAACATAACCCCCATTTTTAAGAAGGGAAAAAAGGAAGATCTGAGGAACTATAGACAGTAGTCAGTCTGACCTCTGTGACCAGAAAGATCGTAGAACAGATCCTTCTGGAAACTAGGCTAAGGTACATGGTAAATAAGAAGGTGATTGGTGACAGCCAACATGACTTCACTACGGGCAAATTGTGCCTGACAAATTTAGTGCCCTTCTGCAATGGGGTTATGGTATTGGCAGATAAGGGAACAGCAACTGATGTCATCTACCTGGAAGTTGTGTAAAGGATTTGACACTGTCCCGTGCAACGTGCTTTCCTCTAAATTGGAGAGCCATGGATTTGACAGATGGACCACTCAGTGGATAAGGAATTGGCTTGATGGTTGCACTCAAAGGGTTACAGTCAACAGTTCAATGTCTAAGTGAAGATCAGTGATGAGTGGTGTTCCTCAGGGGCCAGTATTGGGACTAGCACCATTTATCATCTTTGTCAGCAACATGGACAGTGGGATTGAGTGCACCCTCAGCAAGTCTGCTGACAACACCAAGCAGTGTGGTGCAGTCTACACGCTAGAGGGAAGGGGTGCCATCCAGAGGGACCTTTACAGGTGGGCCTTTTCAAATCTCATGAAATTTAAAAAAACCGAGTACAAGGTCTTGCACCTGGGTTGGGACAATCCCAAGCACAAATACAGGCTGGGTGGAGAATGGATTGAAAGCAGCCCTGAGAAGCGGACTTGGGGGTGTTGGTTGATAAGCTCAACATGATGCAGCAATGTGCACTTGCAGCCCAGAAAGTCAACCATATCCTGGGTTGCATCAAAAGAAACATGACCAGCAGGTTGGGGAAGGTGATTATCCCCCTCTATTTTGCTCTCGTGGGACCCCACCTGGAATACTGCACCCAGCTCTGTGGCCCCTAACAGAAGAAGGACATGGACCAGTTGGAACAAGTCCAGAGGAGGGCCACAAAGATGATCAGAGGGCTGGAGCACCTCTCATATGAAGACAATCTGAGAGAGTTCAGCCTGGAGAAGAGAAGGCTGCGGGGAGACCTGATTGCGGCCTTTTAGTACCTAAAGGAGGCCTACAAGAAAGCTGGAGAGAGACTATTGACAAGGGTATGTATGTAGTGATAGGACAAAGCATAATGGCTTTAAATGGAAAGAGAGTAGATTTAGATGAGCCAGAAGGAAGAAATTCTTTACTGTGAGTGTGGTGAGGCACTGGAACAGGTTTCCCAGGGAAGCTGTGGTTGTCCCTGGAAGTGTTGAAGGCCCAGTTGGATGGGGCTTTGAAGAACTTGGTCTAATGGAAGGTGTCGCTGCCCATGGCAGGGGGGTTGGAACTAGATGATCTTTAAGGTCCCTTCCAACCCAAACCATTGTATTATTTTATGATTCTAAGGTATACAAATGAAAAAGAAAAAAGGAATATAATTTCTCATTCTACTAAGCAAACAATTACATACTCTACATGAATTAAGATGATTTGCTAAATTAGGACCAGATACGCCACGCAAGACTTTGTCAGATTTGAAAAAGAATTATTCAGACAGTGTGGTAATATAAAATTATCTTATGCTACGTTAATTTAGTCAATGATTTTTTCTGTCTCCCATGAGTGTTGTTAGACAATAATTATATCATTCTCAAGTAGCTGGACATACAGTAATTTAAACTATCCGATTTAACTATCTTTGTTTCTTTGTTAATCATTTTAAATTATAGCCATTAATTAATTTGAATATATCAGATGTGAATTGAAAGCAGTCATTTGGAGCAGTATTTTCTGTGTAATGTACAGTATGTTGTAATTAAAGCTAGATGAGCTCTTTTTAAAAAATAATTCCCTTAATTTGTCATATATGAGCACATGGTGTGCTTAATTAATGTCAGTGGGGTAAAATCAGGCATTTTAAAGTGCTAATTTAGGATAACAGAATATGAGCTGCTGCAGTTCTGAAATGCTCATTCATTTCTAATTGTGTGGTTTGTTTCTGAAACATTTCATTGTTTTCAGTACAGAACAACTGAACTTGTAGGAAGAAGTGGTGAATAACACTCTAAGATGCACTTTCTAGTTGTCTGAAAGCATAAGGGCCTTAAAGATTTAAGGCATAAATATTATAAATTGTGTTTATTAGATTATAAGCAGGTGTCTGTTATCTGGGAAATAGAGCACAATTTGCACAATTATTGCAAATATTGCTACAACAGGGTCCTGCCAGGCTCCAAGCAGGACACCAGCCCTTGCTACAGCACTGTGCTAATAAGTTTTCGCTGGATTGTCTTGGCTATTCAGGTTTCTGGCAAAGTCACTTCAAGGACAAATAATTTTTTGGACTCTTATCTTCATTCCTCAGGTGTCTATGTTTGAGCTCCGTCTTTTCTGGAAACATGGACTGCCATCCTTTGTGTGTGGAGTCAACTTCTAGTGAGCATGGGTTATTAAGCTGGGCTAAGTCTGATACAATTACAACTACATCACGTAGTCAAATGAACTTTTTTGACTGAAGTAATTTAATAATATATTAACAGCTGTACCAAACCTAAGCTAGCTTTCACAGGACAAGCTACACTGCCTCATTGTATAAATGGAATTATTTATCTGCCAATAGGGTAACACACTTAATAAAAAAAGACGGTGTTCAAGGGTGTGCTGCATGTTTTGCTGCATGTTTTTCTCAGATGTCCCACAAAGAATCCTCATTTTCAAATAACCTTTGCTTCATTTTTTTTTTTTCACAAAAAGAGTGTTTCTTTGTGATGGGACAAAAATAGCCAGGAGTTGGATACTGCAAGCTAATTGCAAATCATTGGGGTATTATGTCCAGAAGTACATAAATTTGTACGATCAATATAATGAGCTGGCTCATTGGCTGTACACTTCTTATAATACTCTGCCAGTTAGTGATTTCTGATGGCGTTTTTTAGGGTTTAAAATATCAAGAGTCCCAGATTATAGAAGTTAAGCACATGACTCAGGACGAGTCCTTCTTAAATGGATAATCTGAAAAAGATGCACTTCTTATAAGCAGATCTTTCAGAAAGGTTTCTAAAAACGGAGTCTGGTTTGCTCTGTTTTGACACTGTGGCTTTTCCTTAAAAATTTTCCCAGAACTCAGTAAATTCCTTTGGCTGAAACATTCTGACTTTTCACTGTTGTGTTATATATTGGATGGCTGAGCTTTCCACTTCATTGGTAATTGCATTTCAGTAGTGCTGTGTACATTTAGCTATAAAACTGTCTGGAAGATATTGGAGTGAATAGTGCTATATAATAGAGATAATATTATTATCATTATTTCTGGAAAATCACTGCAAGCCTCACTTAAAGCATTTCAGATAGATCAGCGACCTTCTGATGCACAAAACTGACATGACTTGCAAAAAGCAAAGTTTTTCCAGTACTGACAGCTGCTCTATTTTTTCCCTGTAATCAGAGGCCTCTGTACCTAATAATCTCATTTAAATTAATTTCTAGGATTAAGATTTTTGCACCCCAGAAGAACAGCAGAGAAAATGTTGTATTGCATTTAGAATCTTGTTATCTTCTGGATATTTAGCCTTGTTCACAAGATGAGAGAAATGATTAATATTATACTAGAGCCAAATAAAGATAAAGCTTTCTAGCTCTTCTTTTCTTGCAGGAGGTTCTCTTCCAGAATTGTATGAAAAGTTAGCATTTTAGTACAGTTATCTGTCCTGACAATTAGCACCACCTTTTCCTGGAAGTGGTTCATCAATATGGTATACCCAATGCCTTCGCACTCTCACAACTATGGGATCAATAAAGATTTCTGTGACAAGGTAACTATATTATCCTTTAAAATGTCTGGGTTTAGTTGAAGACTTTATGATAGGAATATAAAGGAAAGTAAATTTAATGGCAAAAACACACAAACAAAATAAGAAATGAAACACTAGTTTTGGACATGACAGATCTCTATCTCCTCTTTTCTGTCAAGCCAGAAATGCTGTACTTGCTCTCTGTAGCCTGTTATTGTCATTTTCCCAGCTAAACAGAGGCATCATAAATTCCCCCATAAGCAATTCTTGTGATAGTTCAACCTAGTTTTACAGATCAAAACATTTTTATTAATTTCAGGGAAAAACATTCTTATTTAAGTATTCAACTGACCTAAATCTCCCAAACTTTTGAAGTTCCCCCAGCTTACAAAAAATACAATTGTTTAGAATACAACGACAGCATTCAAAGACTCCCCTTGTATTTCAGACGTAATTGCTTTCCAGGCATTAACAAAGATCTTTTCAGAAACTGAGAATAAGACAAATAAGACATTTATTTGTAGTGTTTTTTACTTCCTTAACACAAATTTTATAGAAAGTGAAATGAAATATTTTAGCTTCATGTGTGTCCCCTGTGGAAAAATCATAGTATAAATGAACAGTTTGTCTTGGGGATAGAAACACAGTAACTCTGTTACAAATGGGATTTTCCTTAGTTTTGTCTAAGAACAGTCTGAGGACAGATTTAGCAATAAGTATTTAGAGAAATTGGGGGGACTGGGGGTGGTGTGTTTTAATTCCTGAAAAATTTTGGTGTGGACATTTATTTTAGTAGCACATTTTTGATATCTTTTATACTGTTGAGTTAACAATTTAAGGCAAACTAGACTAGATGTCTCTTACAAAATCTGCAGTGTGAAGCTGATATATTTTGACTAAGTCCATATTCAATGGGGCACTCATTTCTTGTATTGTTGATCTGTATTAGTATTTATACCAGCTTACTTGAACATATCATCCTAAAATCATTGCAATCAATACAAATGTTTCCAAATGTCTTTAACAAGGGGGGATTTGCTGCTGTCATAGCAGAACCTGGACAACTGTGCAAGAGTGAGGTGGAGCCTATTATGTACCAAATCAATTCTAACATTAAGTACCCAGAAAAAACTGATGGCAGCAGGGCTTAGTGTTTGAATACCTCAAAAGGGGAAAAAATGCCATAAAGTTAGAATTATTTTTTTTTTTTAATATTAAACGTTATTTTTCATTTCAAGATAAATTATTTTGTTATTTAGAATTAGGAGTATCTGTAGCCTGAAACCACTGACATAATTAAAAAATACTTATGCCCCACAGATCACTACCTTTTGTCCAGGGCCAAAGATTCATTTTGAATCTGATTTCTGTATTTACTGTCACACAATACATTAATTTGATTTTGAAAGTTTAAAAACATATTGGACTTCAACATTGCTACACACTACTTTGCATAAAACCACTGGAGTAAAAACTATTAACTGACTATGCCATAATTCTCCATGAAAAAAAATGATCACATTAACCAAATGGGCTGAAGTGGTACATTAAGGCTGATAAAAAAATTGTCGTTTTTTCTTGATTGTTTTTAGATCACATCTTCATTCATTGCACCTCCGAAATTAGAAACTTCTGTTAATACTGCCCCAAGAGATGAGCCACCAAGGCAGCAAGAAAACTTTAAGATCAATACCAGAAATGTGTTACAATCATTGTGAAAATGTCTCAATTTGGGTAAAATGTGTTTAATGACAGGCCAGCTAGTTTGCTTTTGGAAGACAGTTCTGTGGAGTTGCACCTTGTTGCTAACCAAGAAATAGCTAGAAGAAGAAAAACATGAACGATTTTACTGTTAAATATTAGCCAAAGGAAAAATACCACCTTGACAGAAAGAAATCTGGAAAAGAAAGGAGAAAAGGACATTTATAGAGCTATAGGGAAATAGACTAGTAACATTATTATTTTATGAAAAAATGTATGATTCAGTAAATTCACTCTTTTATTGTAATATAAGTGAATGTTTTAAAGAACATTCAGTGACATTAATGTAAGACTGACCAAAAGTTGTCATGAAAGAGGAAAATAATTTTAGTTCTTTGAGGATTTTAAACAGTGATTTTCATTATCTGAGAAGTTGAATTGTGTATTAATTAGAAAAAAAAAAAAAAAAAAAGATTGTTTTCAGCTGAAAATCAACTTTTTCTTAGTGGGGAGGCGGAAAAAACAACAACAAAAAAAACCCAAACTCAAACACAGTACTTAATTTCTGCATTATCAGTTACCAGTATCTCATTGGGAATGTCTTCTCATTTTGTCTTTCCTCTCAGCCAGTCTTACCAAAGAGGTTCATTTCTGAAGAGGCCATGTGCCTGTTTGGCCTCACTTCTCATGGAATGAAAATTATCGTGCAGTAAAGAAAGTAGAACATGAAAAGAAGGAGAGTATAAGGGATTCAATTTACAGTTTCACCCATCAGTGTTACAGCTTGACATTTGACTGAAAACGTGAAACATCCTTCTGGGGGTTCTATCATTTCTGTAAGAATAAGATTCTGTAAAATTTATTTTCTGATTTATCTTGGAGGGTATTAACAGCTACTCATTTCAATAATAATTTTAATGAAGAGTAGAATCATGAATTATTTAGACTGTAATTTACCCTTGGAGATGATCTATTCCTACTCCCCACTCAAAACTAACTAGATCAGTTTGGTCATGATCTTGTCAAGGCAAGATCTGAATATCTCCAAAGATGAAAATTTCACAGCCCCTCCGGACAAACTGTTCCTATGTTTGACCATCATCACACTGACATTAATTGGAATTTTAAATGTTGCAATAGCTCTTACAGTAATATGTCACCTGCACATTTCTTTACATGTGCATGTACATATGTTTCTATGCATATGTATCTGTTGAATTTATATTTATGAACAGTAATGAACTATGTTTTTTCCTTTATCTATTATTTGTAAAAAAAGGTACAATTTCCCACTGACAAAATAAGTATGTTTCATTTATGAAAAAAAGGGGCTGAAGGTAAGAAAACAGCACACTGTTATGTTTTATAACAAATCCGCACAGTCGTGTTTTCTGCTCTTTTTGCCACCAGTGAATAAAATGGGATTTTCAGCACTGTAGACATGTAACAAATCTGTGATTTTTCAAATAGCCTGAAGCTTAAAATAGATTAACACTTTACCAATGCTTCCATTTCCTAGAAAGTTTATTTTCTTTGTAACTGGGTTTGCAGGCAATGAAAGGCTCAAGGGCTTGTGACAATACCTACAGTATATGAGAAGAGATACTATTTTTTTTTTTATTTTTTTGTCATAAGTGAGAGAATTACATAATCATTTCCAATACACTTCATTTCAATGTATGATAGCAAATATTAGAATGCCAATAGTGTTTTAGAATATTACCAATACTGAATTTAAAATATTACCAATACTGAATTCAATTTATTTTGCATCAAGTAAATACTCTCCACTCCACTTTGATAAATCTTCATAATGAGTTAAAAATACTCAGACCCAATAACTGAAATCACTCAATGTGTTGCTACTGGCTCTATCTTTCTAACTTTGACAACTGCCAGAACTGTCAGTTTGGATTTAACTTGTATACTGTTAAATGACTGGCTACAAAACTGAGACATATCATGAAAAAGCGAGAAACTGCCCTGTTTTTGACCTGGGAAATAGGGCAAGGAAAAGAATTTATAGCAAGATTTAAGGGGGGTTGCTTGATCCTATTCCAGTTTATAGAGATCTGTCAACCGTCAATGAAGTTCATGCTAGTTGTATCTAAGCATGTACCACATGTCTATACCTAGCCAATGATAAACACATTTCTAGACAGACAGTCTTGTCATTACAAACAGAAATCAGTTCACATAGAGAGCAAGCTGGTGGAGAAACATGGATAAGATGTGCTTTTCTTCTCAGAAAGGTAGGTTGTGTCCAATGCTGCAAATGAGGCACTCTAGGTGGTAACTTCAACCTTACATCTACCAGGAGGGAATCTTCAGTGAGAGCACCACTGGTGTGCTTAGTATATACTGCAAGGCTCCAAGTTTAAACGTCAGGCAAAATTGCACCAAGAAACTTTTCAGTGCATGAAGTTATTAATGAAGATGTATTCACTATTTATACAATGTATATTTATAAATGTTTTTCTAGAAATTAGCCTTTTATAGCTCTATTTCCTAGGCAGATATATAGGAACAATAACTACACATTGTAGAACAAAACTTATTGTTTAATTTAAATAGATTCAATTTTTATTTTTTATATTTTCATTCCTTTCAGTTTCTTTTATTTTAATTTGTCTGTTTCATAGGTGAAAAGTAAAAATTATTCTCTATTTGTGTTTTAAGATTTTTTACAGTTCTTATCTTGCTATTTTCCAAAAGTAGGAAGAATAAAGTGCAAAAAGTGAAGCTGACAAATGCCCACCTTTCGTATGTTTTAAACACTTTTTGACTGATAAACAGAAGTCAATATTTGATTCTTTCATAAACTGTGATATGCAATATTATCACAACTATAGCTGATATAAAAGTACATATGCTGGTTAAATGCTTATGGTTGTGAAACTTCATTTTAAAGGCAACTAGAGTTTGTTTTTTTAAAAATATTTAAAAATAAACCACTTATTGCACCTATAAAGACTTGATATGTTTTAAGCACAATCTCATAATCTTCTGCCTAAATAAAATCTTCAGCAATGCTAAGTTTACTCTTCTTTTTGCCTTCTTTTATGTATGTGTTGAAATATTTAAGATTCTCTAGGTCAGTACTTCTGTCTCTTACCTCAGCTGAACTACATTAGTTGCATCTCATTAGTCAATACTAGCATAGTAGACCTAGCTTTCACTGGTACTTCTCTCATAGGACCTTTATTTAGCACTGAAACTAATCTGCTAAAAAACAGTGATGAGCTTTCCAGGTTTCTATGCCAATTTATTTCATGAAATCATCACAGAATTACCCTACTTAAGTTGATTTAATTATTCTGAAGTTTGGAATTTACTACTGGGCCAGATCACAGTCAGTAGTTGAAATACAATGTTGGTTCATACACAGAGCACCCAGATGTCCTTTCTTTGCATTTCGTGATCCCAGTAGTCCAACCAGAGACTATGTACATTCATTTAGGAAAGCACAGGACAAAAGCACATCAGAGTACTGGCAGAGCTGAATGATACCCTGTTCACACCATGTTTCTCCTGACTGAGTTATCAATAGGGAGTGGCTAAAATTAGATGATTGGATGTTCAAATTTGAGACCAAGAAGGAAAACATCTGGGCTGCCATTTTGCCTGTATTGTCATTAGAAAAGAGATTTTTTTTCTTTCTCTCTCCCTGATATATATATTTGCTCTCTCTAATAACTTGCCCAGTTCAGTATATAACATGAAATAGGGCATAGGATATTCTCTTTGTTCTCTTTGCACATCTCAGCATTACAGGACAGAACACAAGGAGGCTATTACCCTTGGAAAGAATATTAATGGAGCTTGCCTTAGGAATATCTTCACTTTCACCCATGTAATCCTCTACCCAGCTAAAAACAACACTAGAATAGTGAGTAGTTTTATCTAGAGAGCTTGTTTCTTAATTATTTTTTTCCGGTGAGCAATTTTTAATTAACATGGGAATGTCTGCAACATTTTTATGACAGATTTCCATGTTTCAGTCCCTTCACCTTTTTGTTTGCTGGAGACGTTGCAGGTATGAATGGGATAACCTCTAGCTTATGCTGCCAGTGAACAAAAAATGAGCATCTGCACATAGCCCTCTACTATGAAATGAAACCTCAGCAACTCAGCTCATTGCTTGTAGAGATTCTACCTTAAATTTGGTTTGGCAGTTTAATCTAAGCATTTTTTTTTTTTTCAGTTCTTGATGAGAACATGTTATCATGTATATGAATTCAGTATTGCCATGCTACTTATTAATATAATGTTCTTTTATTTCCTTGTAATCAGATCAAAATTTGTGGTTTTAAACTGTTGTGAATACACAGTACTGATGTCAATGATACACAAATTTACAAGATTACTGTGTTATGTACACTTCATGACATCAAGTCCTCCACCATCTTTTTAAAAAACTCTGAGCATGCAACTGAATCAGCATATATAAGGGTCTGTAGTACAAACTCCTCTGCCAGTTCCATAAAATGTACAATTTCTTTTACTTGTAGTATGGCATTTAGGAACCAGATAATAGATGGACATTCAAATATACTTTTTACAATAACTGGAGAATGCAATGCATAATGTATTCTGATAATTATATACAGGCTCAGTAACATGCACACTGAGCTGCTCTCACTCCAAAAACGGTGCCATGGTGTAATTTAGAAAGAAAATAGAAATATCTAACATGGCTGAATGACAGAACTGAAGTGAAACAATGACTTGGCTAAGTCTTTCTTCCCCTAGAAAACCACTAAGAATCTTTGACTGAGTTCAGCTTTAAGCAAAATGTTCAATCCCTAGCACAGCATATACAGTCTACACCCTACGCTTTAAAATAATAGTGGGAACATCTGCTAGCCTGCTGCATGGACAATAATTCATATTTTTTAAGCATGGAAACTTGTGCCTGACATCTTGAAATCTACATTGGAACTGAAGACATATACCAATGGAAATGTCAATTACCATTGTTATCATCACAAGACAATTTGATTCAATGTTCAAGGAAATTAAGTTGAAGGAAAACATTTAGTTTGGCCAATGGGGGGAAAAATAATCCAATACATCCCAAAGTACATTGGTGGTTTGTGGGTTGTTTTTTTTTTTGTTTTTTTTTTTTTTTTGTAAAAAGGTAGAATAAAGACCCCAGTAAAGGAAAAGAATGTCTTTTATGTTGGGAATGTGACTTGACATTGCTTGCAGAAATTAATCCCTATGAAATCAAATGAAAATCATGTGAAAACCTGTGGTCTGTAAGTGCAAAGCAGAAACTTTTAGGTCTTAAGAAAATCATGTCTCTGAATTCATTGTCACTGAACATGAACAAGTTACTTACAGTTTCCAGGATAAACTGGTTTCAAATATGCCATGTACTCAGAATAATTAATTTTAGGACAAACCTTCCTCATCATGGCTGATTCCAGATTTTCCAGATTTGGGTCTCCTTTTCTCCAGTAGTTTCCCTCTGGCTTTGAAGAATGAGAAACAGAAAGTTTGAGCAAGAGGCCTGAAACAAAACAAAAGGTAGACTGAAACAGGGAGCTTGATGGTACCAGAAGCTGGAAAAAGGAACAAAACTAGCACAGGTTAATATTGTAGGCAAAAATAGCTTAAATTGTGAATTCTAACAGG
>JMFS01101366.1:0-11004 GCA_000699545.1 Podiceps cristatus | reverse complement strand
GGGCTGCTCTCAATCCTTTCATCCCCCAGCTTGTATTTATACCATGGGTTGCTTCGACCCAGGTGCAGGACCTTGCACTTGGCCTTGTTGAACCTCATAAGGTTCACACAGGCCCACCCCTCCAGCCTGTCCAGGTCCCTCTGGATGGCACCCCATCCCTCAGGTGTGTCCACCACACCACTAAGCTTGGTGTCATCTGCAAATTTGCTGAGGGTGCACTCAATCCCAGTGTCTATGTCATTGATAAAGAGGAAGTGTATTGGTCCCAATACAGACCCCTGAGGGACACCACTCGTCACTGGTCTCCATCTGGACATAGAGCCATTGACCACTACCCTCTGGATGTGGCCATGCAGCCAATTCCTCACCCACTGAACAGTCCACCCATCAAATCCATATCTCTCCAATTTATGGAGAAGGAGGTCATGGGAGACTGTGTCAAAGGCCTTACAGAAGTCCAGATAGATGACATTAATAGCTCTTCCCTTGTCCACTGATTTATTTGCTTCATCATAGAAGGCCACTCAGTTTGTCAGGCAGGACTTGCCCTCGGTGAAGCCATGCTGGTTGTCTCCAATCACCTCTCTATCCTCCATGTGCCTTAGCATAGCTTCTAGGAGGATCTTCTCCATGAACTTCCCAGGCAGAGGTGAGGCTGACAGGTTGGTAGTTGCCAGGGTCCTCCTTCTTACCCTTTTAAAAAATGGGGGCAATATTTTCCTTTTTCCAGTCCCCAGGGACTTTACCTGACTGCCATGACTTTTCAAATATCATGGAAAGTGGCTTGGCAACTACATCAGCCAATTCCCTCAAGACTCTGGGATGCATCTTGTCAGGTCCCATAGATTTATGTATGTTCAGATTCCTCAGGTGGTCACGAGCCTCATCTTCTGTTACAGTGGGAGGCACTTTGCTCCCCGAGACCCCATTGTGCAGTCCATCCACTTGAGAGGTCTGGGAAGAGAGGTCACCAGTGAAGACTGAGGCAAAAAAGTCATTGAGTACCTCAGTTTTCTCTGTGTCTGTTGTTAACTGTTTTCCAGTCTTGCTTATAAGGGGCGGCTACACTTTCTTTGTCCTTCCTTTTCTGGTTGATGTACCTGAAGAAGATCTTGTCATTCTTGGCATCCCTTGACAAGTTCAGCTCCAGCTGTGCCTTGGCCTTCCTGACTCCGTCCCTACAGAACCAGGCAGCGTCCCTACACTCTTCCCAGGATACTTGTTCTTACTTCCACTGCCTGTGCATTTTCCTGTTTGCCCTTTACTTTGACCAGCAGCTCTTGACTCAGCCATGCCGGTCTCTTGCCTTCTTTTCCCGATTTCCTACTTCCAGGGACCAAGAGCTCCTTCACTCTATGGAAAGCATCCTTAAAGATCTTCCAGCTCTGTTATGCTCCCTTGCCCCTGAGGGCAGTTTCCCAGGGTGTTCTTTTGACTAACTCCTTGAAGAGCTGGAAGCTTGTTTTCCTAAAATTCAGGGTCCTGATCTTATTCTTTGCCAGTCTTGTCTCCTTCACAATGATGAACTCCACTAGCGCGTGGAGCCCAGGCTACCTCCAATCTTGACGTTACCAATTAGGTCACAGGTGTCAGTGACCATCAGGTCCAGTATAGCATCCCCTCATGTAGGGCTATCACCTGGCTCAGGCAGCTGTCTGCCATGCACTCCAGGAGTCTCCTGGATTGCTTACGGCTCATTGTGCTACTTTCCCAGCAGATGTTGGGGTGGTTGAATTCCCCCAGCAGAATAAGAGCCTGCGAGTGCAATGCCTCCTGCAGCTGGAGCAAAAAGGCTTCATCAATAGGCTCCCCTTGCTTGGGCAGCCTGTAGTAGACACCATCTATAAGGTTCCCTTTGTTGCCTCGGTCTCTGATTCTTACAATATAAAGGAATGATTATTTGAAATGCAGTCTGTGCATTTGAAATGAAATCTTGGAAGACTGTTTAAAACAAAAAATACAGGTGTAATCATACATTTGTCAATAAAATTTTATACAACCATGACACTTGCAAAACACTAATAATTATAACTCAGCATTTAAATAGCAACCTTGGATCATCAAAGCACATTACTAATTAATCTTCATAAGACACTCAAGGAAATTAATGGCCTATACAACTGTTAATGGCGTATGTTCTTCAAAATTCCTATTGATCTTCCTCTAGCATTTTTAAAGTTATTAAATTGTTCAAAATAATTAATTAATTAATAGAACGTGTACCAAATAGATTGGGCTCACAAAAAAGAGAAGGTAACTGTATGGACTTTCCTTCATTATTAGACTGAAGAACTTCTTCTTAGACTGAAAGTATATCTTTCAAAATTAAAAATTAATAAATGTCCAAATGTCCTAATTCTAGAAATTAAAAAGCCCAACTGCTCAATGCTTGTATCAGTCTTACAGGATTTACATATCCTGGAGGAAAATGGCAGGGGGTGAGGAAAATGAAACCTTGCTTTCAGCCACCTGGGGAATTACAACCCAGACCGAAATCTAATGATACTAAACATCCAGCATATTTTACTGTTTCTTCCATGAGACAGAGGATGTTGGTAAATCTGAAAAATATGTGCACAGACAAACACACAAATACCTACATGCGCTAAATTTCGGTTTGGACATTTTCAGGTAATAAAAGCTGTTTAGGATCTATTGCTAAAGTCCTTTTACAAACAGGAAAGAAAAAAAAAAAGTCCAACTTATTCTTCTTTTCTTATTTTGATTAATAAATGAAAAATATATAGATTCTTGGAGTTAGTTAAAATACCAAAATATCAACTCAGTTATAATAGTCTAAATTAAATATCTTACTACCCTACAATAATTAATTTCGTTAATCTTCCACTGCAAACTAGGAACAAAGTACAATTTATTCAAGTCTGTCTGGTAATCTCCAGGTTCAAAATGTTACAAATAGATGCCTTCAGCTGGATTAATTACCATAGTTTATAATTCAATACTTAGCTGGCAGTGACCCTCCTGAATCAGACTTAGAGTTCCACTGGGGAAAGAGCTCATTAACAGGCTATTAGGTTGTCTCTGTCACTTATCAGTTCTTTGCAGAAGGCACTCATGGATAACAATCAAAATGGTTCAGGAAATCCTTTTCATTAGAATTGGAGAAATGTATGGAAAGTAAAACAGTAATATTTCTTATTATCTTTTAGTTTTCTTTTTAAGTGCATTTTATACACATTTTAAATGTTTTTGGGATTATTACAGGAAAACATTTAAATAATCAATGTGCATGTAAACATATCTGCTGGATATGTTGTCTAGATTCTTACGTCGTGTATATTCTTAAACAACTGTGTACTCAAATGTTTTTTTTCCTCAAAATGTATGTGTATTTTGAGCATTCTAACACACTTTTATATATATATAAGTTACTATAGCAGTATGAACCATTAAAAATTCTCTATTAATTATTAGCATGATCATGGAAATATTTAAAAATGGCCAAGAAAGATAAGTAAGGATGATAAGTGAAGTTGGGAGAAGTAAGGCTAATAATTTCAGCTTAGTTATGCCGGTCTCTATAGCATTCTTCTGTTGGCTACAGGGAGAGACTGACTTCAGCATGGTGATTCAAACAGGGAGTTGAATTTATGCTTCTAAACTGTGTTTAGGAAGATCAATCTCCTCCTTTCTCTTCCTCTTTCTAGATATGGAGAGAGAGTTAGGATGTAAGGGTCATTAATCTCTGTGAACTATTCACATCAGGTTTCAGTTTACAAACTTGTCTCTTATATATTCAGGAATTACTGTGCTTTAAAACATACTTGCATTTATTCTACAAATGCACAATTAATAAGCTCCCCCTGAATATTGTGGGATTAACAAATAAATTAATGTCTAGACTGTTAAGGATCCATTGCTAAATGTGTCTTAATTGGAGCCATGTCCACTATTTCCCAAGTTATAATGTCCTGCAGAGAGAGGGCACAAGAACAAAAATACACTGTCAGAAACTTTGACTCTATTTACATGAATCAGATTTTAAATGTTACACGTAATAAGCTTGCAGGTCCCTAAAGAATCTGATTCCTTTCATTTAATCTATAATTCAGGTTTTAATTAGTGCAATGGAAAACTCAATTACTCCTGAAATTATGTCATTATAATTTGCAATCCAAATTAATGGAATGTAACACCTCTTCATTTCCACATCTCACTGTAAACAGGGCTTTACCTTTCAAAGCTGAAAGCTCTGGGGACAGACAGGAGTTGGTTTACATCAGCCCATGCTTATATACAGAAGTTTGATGCTTACACCATTAATCTTAGCACTTTTCTTTAATAGCTTCCGCCAGTCATTTAGGTTTATACTTAATACTATTTGCACTGATTCGCTCTTTATCTTCCCTGTTTAACCTAAAGATTTTGAAATACTTTGATTTTTTGGAAGTGCCTTGCCTTGGAAGGATGGAAGCTTTTTTTTTTTTTTTTTTTTTTTTATCTTGAGGGGTCAGAATTTATATTCCTTCTTTTAATGTCTTCTTATCACTGAGCCTCACACTCATAACACTACTGAAGAAATTCAGTAATGAGATGAAAAGTTTTGGTATATTGATTACAAAAATGTATCTTGTCTTTTATGTAAATAATTAATAGGGATTTTTCACCTATATATTGCTAACAAATCTGACCCAAAAAATGCTTATTGGCAGCACTCAACCTCCTCTTGCTAGTCTTATCAACATCACTCTAATATTTCAGCAATGGAAATTCTTATGTGAAACCCAAATATTCACAAGATTTAATCAGTACTCTTTTATCAAATTTAAGTAACTAAGACATCTAACTTGAAGAACATGAGTCTTCAGTGCTGGGAGAATGTGAATGATTGTGCTACTAAGACAATACTAGACTAGGAGAGGGAAAAGATGTAAGTGTACTTAGCCTCTCCAAAATAGTGTCTTTGATCAAAACATCTGAAATTTGGTTAAACGTTAAGTAGGTAAAGAATGCAATGCTTTATGGAGAATATATGTTATAAATAGAATTGAATGGCAAAAGGAAGCTAGCTCGTCTAGCAAGTGGAAAAATGCAGATAGTTTTGATGAAGAAACAAAGGTACAAGTTAGAGAAGTTTATATAAGGTGTGAATGTTTGAGTAACTGACTGAAAGACAAGAATTATGTTTAGAACTTACTTTACAACTTAAGTAAGGAGAAAATACACTAAACTTAAAAAGTAGCTTTTTCAAAAAGTATGTAGAAAATATACTAAAATTATCCTCAAAAAAGATTTCTAAATAGGTACTAAGACAACTCATTTGATGCTATTCACTAAGGGTGACATCACAAAAAAAAATATTTGGAAGAAGAAACATCTCTTTACTCATGGAATTTAGCACTCATTACATATCTAGTAAAGTAATACTGCAATCACATCCACCACTGCAGAAAAGCTATGAAAAGAGAAAGGGGTAATAACAAAATCCAAACATTTTTTGAAAGGCAGCCTTACCTACCTAAAACATAGAAGGAATCTTTGCAGGAGAGAAACAAGTAATCTGAGTATTTGAGGAAAATGTTCTCTCAAAACAATTGTTCCTTTAGAAAAAGAGGAGAACTATTAATTCCAAGCAGAGTATCACTTTATTTCTACCACATTATCATCCAGTAATAATAATGAGGATAAATGGCCTAATAGAAACAAAAAGAACTGTATACAATCTCCAAGGAGTGCCAAAACACTTTTTCAGTTCTACCTTGGTAGATGTCTAGGAAGGAAATGAAACATCAAAAATGTGTCACTGCTGAGCTTAACCTATTAGTAGACTAAGTATGACATAGGCTGTGACAAAGGGAGTGTTTAATTCACATTTGCACACTTACACACATACATACACCCCATTAACAAGAACATGCCTGGGGTGCCACTTCTGTGAGATGCCATAGCTGAGCCAGAGGAAAGTGACTCTCCTCTGACCAGTCTCTGTCAGCCTGTAGGTTCAGCTCCCACATGTAGTGGTACCACCATGTAAAACAAGGATTAGGAGAACAAGTAAAAATGAACTATCATAACCTCATTCTTCTGTGGATTAGAAGACAGGAAAGCAAGCAGAACACATTCAAAGGACCAACACTCTAGTCAAGTTTTATCAGTTCATCAGTTTGCATCTGAATGCCTTTTTTCAATAGCTGCTAAAGAACTCAATGTCAGAATGTTCATTTTTGGGTGGTGGTGAATATCAGTCCAGAATAACAATGTTTCACTGAAGATCAATCTATGCTAAATAAAGTTGTGGCATAAATTTATATAAAATTAACAAGTAGTGTCTTAACTTTAACTTGCATGAGATTAATAAATGTTGTCTGATCCAGTTATGACTGAATTCGAAACAGATTTCCTTTCACTTATTCTTCAGCCTTTCAAACTTGTTTCATAACAATCTTTTATCTACTGTAGAAACCTGTGGAGCTGATTATATAAATTACTTGTGCAGTTTATATTCATCCACTTTCTGTATCTTGAGGCAATGCAGGTTTTTTTGAAGATTAATGAATAAGCAATCAGCTAGTACTGTCGAGTTTTCCTTATGTATGATAGGATCATTATGCCTCACTCCATTTCAACTTTAAAACTCTAGGAAATATATTTTACCATTTTTTTTAAATTAATATTTTTTAATTAATAAATGAGTTTGACTGAAGAAACTGTCATTCTTGCACTCCAGATAGTACAGTATCAAGTTTAATAGAATTGGTTAAATAAGCCTAAAATTTCTGTGGTCATAAATCATCCTAGAGAAGAGTTTCAATGATATAAATTAGTAACAAACTTCCCTCCACTGAAAGGCTCAGCAGTCATCATCACAGCCAGGTCAGTAATAAAGGGTGTGCAGTGGCTCACCGCACCTTCCAGTTGATAGCTTCCAGCATCTGGACTTTTAGCACATCTAAAGCAAATCTAGATAGTTTTCATAGGTGATAAAACTCATGGTAGATAGCAGAACTGCCATGCTTCCTCAGGAAGGAATAGGGAGGGAAGGGCAAGATCATTCTGTATGCTTATTACAATATCTCATAGGAGATTAGCAGCATTTCTAAGACCAGTTTAGAATCTCTTTATATAACAGATTGGTTTCTATAAGACTAAATACTAAACTAAAAAATTATTCTGAGATTTTATTTTGAGTAAAAAATAGTCAGCTGATTTTATGAGACTAATACTCCTCTTTGAAAGTCATCTTAATTCTGATCATATTTGGGCATCATGAAAATTATAATATAGATCTCAAATAAATAAAAAACAAGAGGGCTGAAAGAAGACAAGATATATAAGTCTTAGTATCACACTAAAAAGACCTCCCAAGCCCTGAAATTTTCTGTGAATCTGTGAAAACCTTTAGAGAAGTTCAATGCATGGCAATAATAATCACTATATTTGCTCTCTGTATCACATTATTTTTTGAGTAGAATCCTATGTATGTAGCAAATCTTACTAATCCTTAGAGAAAGGAATGCTCTTCAGAACATTTAATGAACTGCAGTACTCTTCAGGTTTATATCAGTATTTCCAGACCTAAGCAAAAACAACAAAAAAGAAAAACAAAAAACCCTTGTGCAGGATTCCTCAGATCTGTGATTTACTAAGATGTCGCAATTAAGAATACAAACTAACTACTCTTAGTCTGCCTCCAAGTTCCTGAGCTTCATATTTTTTCTGAATTATTTTTTTCAGATAGTCAATTTTTAGTTTTTCTTTAATTTGATAAGCTTTAAGAAGTGGTATGGTATGTCTTCGTTTCAGGATCTGGAAAGTAGGATGGACAACAGTCTTTCAAGAATTAGCTTATCCAGATGACCAATTGCAATACCTTCCTGAAAACACTGAAGTTTTGGAGCTTATTTTACAGTGGTAATAGCTCTATTGGGATTTTTAGTTATAGATCACAGAATAACAGACTGGTTGGTGTAAGAAGGGACCTCTGGAGGTCATCTTGTCCAACTCCCCTACTCAAGCAGGGCCAGCTAGAGCTGGATATCCAGGACCACGTCCAGATGGATTTGAATACCTCCAATGTGGAAGACTCCACAACCTCTCTAAGCAACATGTACTCACTCACTTTCAGTAGAAAAGTGTTCCCTGATGCTAACAGGGAACCACAGTTTGTGCCCATTGCCTCTTGTCCTGTCACTGGACACAACTAATCGCTGCATTATGCTGTTGCATAATGCAACCTATCGCTGTCTTCTTTGCACCCTCTCTTCAGGTAATATATTGGTAAGATTTTCCTTGAGCCTTCTAGTCTGCAGGCTGAACAGTTTCAGCTCTCTCAGCCTTCTCTCACAGGAGAGATGTTGCTGTCCCTTCATCAGTTTTATGGACCTTTGTTGGATGCTCTCTGCTGTATCCATGTCTCTCTTGTACTGGGGAGACCAGAACTGGACACAGCTGTCTACGTGCAGCCTCACCAGTGCTGAGCAGAACAGAAGGATCACCTCCCTTGACCTGCTGGCAATACTTTGCCAAGTGCAGCCCGGGATACTGCTAGCTGCCTTTGCCATGAGGGCGCATTGCTGGTTCAACTTTGTGTCCACCAGGACCCCTAGGGCCTTTTCTGCCAAGCTGCTTTCCAGCTGGTCAGCACCCAGCATAGGTTGTTCCTCCCCAGGTGCAGGGCTTCAGGCTTCCCCTTGTTGAACTTCATGAGGTTTCTGTCAGCCCATTTCTCCAGTCTGTTGAGGTCTCTCTGGATGGCAGTATGACCTTCTGGCATATCAGCTACTCCTCTCATGCTACCTCATAATTCAGATCATCAGTGATGATGTTAAATGAGACTAGACCTAGTATTGACCCTTGGGGTATACTTCTAATTACTGGCCTCCAACTAGACTTTGTGCCACTGATCACCAGCTGGTGGGTCTAGGCATTCAGCCAGTTTTCAGTCCACCTCACTGTCTGCTCATACAGTTCGGACTTCCTTCTCTAGGAGCATCTTAAGGGAGACAATATCAACAGCCTTGCTGAAGTCCAGGTAGACAATGTTCACTACTCTCCCCTCATCTACCAGGCCAGTCACTTCAACATAGAAGTTTATTGAGTTGATCATGCATTAATTCCCCTTGGTGAATTTATACTGACTAATCCTGATTATTTTCTTGGTTTCCAAAGTTAGCTGCTCCATCACCTTCCCAGGAACTGAGGTGAGGCAGACTGGTCTGCAGTTCCCTGTATCCTCCTTCTTGCCCATCTTGAAAACAGAAGTGATATATGCTTTCCTCTAGTCTTTGGGCACTTCTCCCACTCATCACAACTGATAAAAGATTATCAAGAGTAGATCCACAATGACATCAGCCAGCTACCTCAGCACTTGTTGGTGCCTCTGATTCTCCTTGTTGCGGCTGGGATAGGGTTAATTTTCATGAGCAGCTTGACCAGGGGGCTATTCTATACCATGTGACTGCCATGCTTACCATATAGAGGGGGAAGGCACTGGTGGGGGGAATTGAGGTCACTGCTCAGGAGCAAAGTGAGTGACCTGTGCTATGAAACACATGCTAAGCACACTTTGTTATTGTTATTGTTCGGGTTTGGTTTGTTTTCTTTTCCTTTGATGTTTCCTTAAACTGTTCTTGCCCCAGCTCAGGAGTTTTGCCTTTCTATTCCTGATTCTCTTCCACACCCCGCTGGGGAAAGTGAGGGAGTGGCCAGCTCAGCTGCCAGATGGGGCTAAACCACAACAACCCTTTTTGTTGCCTAATGAGGGGCAACAGCAACCACAGTTTTGTATTAAGCATGCTTCGCTATAGTATTTATTAAGTGGCAAGCTCCTACACAGGTCATAAAGTTTGTTGGCTGCACTGTTTTTCTCTCTATTTTTCGTTACATGTTAACAAGGGTTATGTGCTTTGTCCTGTCATTGTCCTTACTGTGCTGGGGGAGCTATTTTGAGGGGAGGATGAAGGAATACATCTCCCTCTCCCTACCCATGACTTATGTGGAGAGGCTTATTAGGCAGGGTCCTGAGATCCTTGCTCACCCTTAAGTGAGCTGTTTAATACTACTCATTAATACTGTAGGCATATTATGGGGTTTGTAGAATCTGGTCTCATCCTGGTGTGAGAGAAGACAGCTTTTCGGTGAGGTGATACTGAAACTTGACCTCAGGAAGCCGGTCCCTGGGTGGCAGGACATGAGGAAGGACTTGGGCAGTTTCCTGGGGCAGTTATCACCTCCCATAGCCTGGGACTTCACACCGGAAAAGGCAAGCACCCCTGGCAAATTAATGTGCTGCCTGATAGAAGGGTGCTTTGCCTATCCCAATGAAAACCAGCAGCTCCTAGCACTGTACTGGGACCTAGTCTGTGCCTATCAAGTCACAGTTCAGTACTCTCAGAGGACTGTGGTTGAGGCAGGGAACCTAACTGTGTCTGAGGACACACGGCTGAGATAGGGCCTGAAACAATTACAGTAATTGCCCCAGTAATTAAGAAAAAACAATGGGCGTAAAAAAAAACAATGGGCAAGAATAACAGGCCCATATCATCAATTAGTAAGGGAGAAGGAAGAGGAAGGGTCTGATCAAGAAGCCATTCCTTCAACAGACACATTGAAGGAAGGAGTAAGATAGTTCAGACAGGAAGCAGAAAGTAGCTGATCCCTGACCTAATCCAAGATTTGAGACATGTGGCAAGATTACAGCCACCAGCCACCAGATTGCTGCCTGACTGTTCTGATGCTGGGATAATGTTATGGTTTAAACTCAGCTGGAGGCCCGTCACCACCCATATTCTCCCTCACTCCCCACTCCCGGCAGGGTAGGGGAGAGAATCAGGAAAAGAGAGGAGAAACTTGTGGGTCGGAACAACAGTTTAACAAGACAGTGAAGGGGAAGTAAACAAGCAAACAAACCCCAACAATAACAGTAACAGAGGGCACTTAACCTGGTGTCACTGTCCTGGAGTCAGACACCTGGCTCTGCTTCTCCTGAGCAGCAATTACCCCACCTCTGCGCTCTCCCCCTCTATATAGGGAGCATGGCAGTCA
>KL280312.1:13002-24281 GCA_000699545.1 Podiceps cristatus | reverse complement strand
CAGGGAACCTTTCCTCTCTGCAGGGCTACCCCACAGCTTTCCCCGGGGAAGAAAGGAGGCTGCCCTCCCGTGCCCCTCCTGGAAACCGCTTTGTCCCTTAACCCACCCAAGCTACGTCTGCTGGGGGCCGCGGCTGCAGCGTCAGCACATCCCCTGAGCCCCAGCAGACCTCTCAAGCCAGGGAGGCAACGCTGCTCCAAAAGAAATAGGCCTCAGACTCGTTACCTTCTCTCCCACCCCTGCCTGTCCCTTGAGCACAGGGCTTCAGCCAACATCTGCAGCTGCTCCAAGACCTCTCGCCGCATCTCCGTGGCCATGTGGTGCACGTGGTGGCTGAAGCTGTTGTACATCACTGCGTTCTGGAACATGAGCATGAGGTCACGCTGGAACTGGACCATAGACTGAATGTGTCCTTTTGACAGCCTCCTCTTTATGCTGGTTAAATCCATGGGTCTACAAAAGACAGAGAAGGAGAAGTAAACTGCAACCCAGGGCCAGGCATTCTTCAGGCTCTCCATGAATGTGCTTATTCTTGTTTCAGCATGGTCCTGAAAGCACAGCTATTTTCGATCAATTTTACTGCTCAGGACAAAGAGGGAGAGTGCAAAATGTTTTTCTTCTAAGTCAGACAAAAGTAAGTTTAGCCAATGCGACACTTGCTATCCAATCAAACTGGCAGGTCATTAGCAGTCACCTCTAAAAAAAATTTGATGTTAAGCTCCAGAGAAGGCAAGCAGAGCGACTCTAGTAATTAGTCTTCATGAAGTCAGTCCAGGTCTTAGTGGAGAAAGAAAAGTTACTAAAATAGGTATCTATTAAAACTCCTTAAAATCAAATGGTGCCACTAGCAAAAATAGCAGTGCTGATAAGGGGAACATGATGGAGAATAAATATTACTTCCCTTACTTTGACAGAATGAGAAAATGAATGGCTGCAGAGAGGACAACTGTGACCAGAATAGAGTGTGATTCAGCTCTGAAAAACGCCCTTAATCTCTCTGGGAAACATGACCCACTTCTCCACTGAGAGTAAAACATCTGGGGAGCAAGCAGTGGATGAGGAGAGGGTATCGACCGAGGCACACCCTTCCAACATGGGAAGAAGAGACTGCTGAGCTGCAGAAGCTGAATCCCCTGCTCAAGCAGGGCTTGCAGCTGCATGGACTCTGCCTGGAGTCAGCCAGCAAAGGGCAGGCACAATTCCTGTCAGCACCAGAGTCAGTGCAAGCTTCCAGGTTCTCATCACCCAGAAGGGAGCTTTAATAAAAGAAATCAGTGGGAGATGCTGGTGACAGCCAAACTCTGTGGAAAAGAAGGAAGGAAACCTTCCCACCGGCCCTTTGGAAACCAGAAAAAACAGAGAAATCAACTAGCAAGCACTTCCTCCACACACTCACCTCTTCACCACATCCCTGTATCCAGGGGCTAGTTTCTCTGACACTGCCTTCAGGAATGGGCCACTGTATCTACAGGGACAAGCACAAAGAATGACCTCTGTCCGCCTCTCCACCAATGCCAACATCGCCACACGGACCAGTGATCACTTCTCCCTGCTTGCCGTGAGGGCCACAGCCGATTAGCGACAGCCAGTGTCCAGTGGCTGGCACGACTCGGCATGGGAGGAGGCTGAGCCCCTCGCGGAAGCTGGCTGTGCCAGCTGTGTAGGAAGCAACATTTGGGCTCTGCCACATTAAGCAGAGGAAATAAATATGCAGTGTTCTCTCCAGCTTTGCAGCACACAGCTGTTCTTGCCGTGAGGACAGCCAGAAGCAAAGCCATGGAGAGACAAGCCAGCTTGTGGTGGCTGCCGTGGAGGGGAGGACAAGGCCTGGTGACACCAGAGCTGGAACTCGGCAACAGTACAGTGTCAGTCCAACCCTTTGCCCCCACATACCTGTGACTCGCTATCATCTTCCAGATGGACAACAGAGTTCTTTTGAAGAGCAAATGCTGCAGGGGGTTATCCCAGCTCAGCTGCACCCTGTGGAGGGAATATATTGCCAGATCATCACACTCGAGACAACGTAGGAGGTAGCAATTCTGCTAGCACCCACCACATCCAGGTGGATGAAGCGCAGAGATCCTTGGCTGTCGCTATGCAAAGCCTCTCAGGGTAAGATGGTGTAAGCATTCTGCATCTGAATGCACAACTAAACATCCAGAATGCAGGAAGATGCTGGGCAACAGGTAGAAACAAGATCTGAGCTGACCAGCTCTAAAGGGCAGGATCAAGTCGGACTATGGTTTTCCTTCGAAAGGCAGCCCAGGTGATCACACATGTGGCAGAGCCTGCATGTGACTGACACACCTGCTCCTGCCTGAAGCGGGCTGGCACTGCCTCCCTCGGAGCTGGGCTGGATGTGGCCTGACAAAGCACGATACCCAGCTCACACAAGGCCTAGCTGCCTTGAGGAAACATGTACTTTCCATTTAATCCCTTACTTAATCTCTAGTCTTCTCACTTCATCCTAGGATCAATGCCCCAAAATGCTGGCAGATCCACAGAGATAGCACAAGTTACCTCCTGTTCATGGTTATCACACCTTCTTGGAGGTGACCTGTGCCACACACTTGTTCTCATGTGAAACAAGGGAAACAACTCCATTCTGCGGCACCTGCAAGAAAGCAGATTGAACTACTTACAGGTGCATGTTGGCAGGGTTTGCGGAGTCCAGCATCGCAGCTGCTGAGGTGCTGCCATGATCATCTTGGTCCTGGGCCTGATTATTCATCTCCTGTGGATACGGCTCACCTAAAGCTTGTTCTCCAAGTGTTTCCTGAGTCTTGTCCTGAAGAGCACAGAGGAAAAGGGAGATACCGCTAAAATGGCACCCTACCACCTGAATCCTTTATCTAGAAGCCTGCCTGCTGCATATCCGCTTACTGCATCCCATCTCACCTGGCAGCTAGCTTGCTCTGTTATTCTGGGGGATGATGTTTGACCTTATTCAGTCCTTCACTGTGCTGCCCATCACTCCGGTAACAGCTGGGTCTGATCTCTTGGATCATAACCACCTCTGGCAAACAAACACTGTGGAGCTGACTGGTGCCTAGTGTTGTGTCTGCTTTTCTGGGAACAGTCATGGATGTAGAGCGGGCAATCAGGAGCTGAGGTAAGACTGCCTCAGGCTTGTTAAAGCTCAAGACGCAGATAACAGGATCCCCTAGAGTGCAACAAGGTTCTTTCCTCACAAACTCCCACATGAGCGTGACGGGGAGTAGACTCAGCCAGGAAGGAGAGTGGTGCTATTCATGTAGTCATTGGCCAATAAAATGCAGAGAGTGACAGGTGCAGGGAGAGAGGCACCTGGAGTCCGGAAGTGGGATTATGTGCGGGGGGCACTTGGGAATTCCTCAACAGATCGGAAGCACGGAGCAGATTCCTCAGGAAGAAAGTGGACACTGTGCTATGTTTGGCTTTGACCACTGTGAGAACTGCAAGGGAACTGCTGGGAGTAACACTGTCCTGTCTGAGCAGGTGAAATGTGAGAATTCTGAAAGTTATTTCTGTCTCCAGTGTCTAAGTTTGCAAGGGAACAAATGTGAATATGGAAAAATGGCACTGTTCTTCTACTGCGATGTTACCTGCCCCAGCAACACCTTGCACGCTGGAGGGAGCCTGCAGCCCCCCTAGACACAGGACTGATGCAAACCCAGGCTAGACAGTGCTGGCTTCCAAGACATGACGGTCTCCAGGGGCAGATGGTTATTGCTGTCACAGCCACGTGGGCCCGAAACCAGCCAAGCTGTTTGCTGCGTAACACAGCAATTAGAACAAGGCGAGTATTCCAGTCTTGCCTTAAACCTGAGAGCAGACTGCCAGCTCTCATGAGTCACCTTTACACTGCCAAGGAGCAATTCCTCCAACTCACATCTGAGGGTTTGTTCTATAACAAGCTTCCTGTTCATAAAGATCCATATCCATACATAAAAAACATCCTTCTCCTCATGCATTTCTTTTGCATTCCTCTCCCCTGCTGCCTCCTCCCGTGTCTCCATCTCCCCAGTTGGAACCTGGGACTTCCCCGTCTCTTCTAGAGCTGATTTCCTTCACTGTCTCTCATCTCTCACCCAGGACCAGAGGCTCTTTTAGGACCATCTCTCCCCTACCTGTCTTCCCAGGAAATGTTCATTCTCATCTTCTGCCAGGACGTGTAGTTGACCCTCCTCTGTTCCAGAGACTGCTGTCTCTGCCATCCTTTTCTGGCACCTCACATCTTCCCCATCATCTTGCTTCCCCGAGCCACAATAATCCCACTGAGTCTGTGATGTCTCTGTGCTGCTAATGTGGAGCGGTTCCATCATCTGGGTTACCTGCAACACAGAGATTTATCGCTTCAAATTGTGAAGGCGAAAGGAAGAAGAAATAAGCAGCACAGATGCTATTTTTGCTTTCGCTCACGAACGCCTTTCCATTTTTAGGAATCCCTGCAAAATCTTCTGATGAGGCCCTGTGTTATTATTGCAGTGTCAGTTCACTGACATCTCTGTGCTTTAGGGTGAGCTGCGTTCTGGCAAAGCAGGTGCCTGGTTTCCGTGCCAGCTTTAAAGCGGAGGAAGGGCTAGGCTTGGGACGCCCTGAAAACCCTTGTGTTTCAGTAGGGCCTGAACTATGCCGCCCACTTTCCTGTCATCCCAACAGCCCTACCTCTGAGAAGAGCTGGAGAAGACTCTTGTCTTTACATGGCCTCTCTGTCTTTTGGTTGTCTTCACTATCATCCTCCCAGAAAGGCTCACTGAACTCCAGCTCATGGTCTGCCTCTCGGCTGCTCTCGTCTAGCATCCCCACGGCCACCTCTTCAGTATTCCTCCAGCTCCCCATGTCCAGATCCAAGCTTGAATCCCAGCTGAGAAGAGACTGGAAGTCACTGTCCTTCTCTGACTCGCTGGGAGACTCCGTCTCAGACGCCCACCACGCCCAGGCATGGCCCATCTGCAAGCAGACATAGAGAGAGACAGTTTTTTCTTTGTACCCTGATCCAGAACTGCAAAGCCCAGCTCATTTCCTGACATACTCAGAGAGCCAAAGCATGGGAAGGACTCAGGCGAGCAGCCTACACCCGAGCCCACACTTCACCGCACGTGGCAGGGCTGTAGCTCTGCAACACAAACTACCATTTCAGAGCAACAGAATTTCAGGTTTTCTGGTGCTTTTGCTGTGCTCTCCCCCCGCCCAGGGGTTGGTGGGTTACTGTGCCTGGGGGCTGAGCTGGTTAGGAGCATGTGGCTTGCTGAATGCTGCATGTTTAAGGTGCTGAAGGCATGCAGCAGCAAGCTCAAACCAAGTCATGCCAGGGCTCCTGAGCTGCTGACAGTTGTGAACTAGTGACTCCAAGGACAACTCACTGAAATTCCCTTTGCTCTCCCTTGAGAACTTTTTATTCTGAAAATAACTTATTACAAACCCTACAGAGACTTTGTTTTGAAAGTGACAGATGTGATTTAGCTAGATGGTGACATCTTGTGTACCTGAGCCAGAAGAATTATAACCGTGCAGTCACACACTGACAGAGGACAGTTCTACACATTTCAGAAAATAAAGCATTCTCTTAAGAAGGAAGAAACCATTCATTTAATTCCTGTCCATTAGTCCATGCCTAAGTATCTTCTACTGCACGAGTCCACTCTGATTTCTCTAAGTCTGGGGAATTGCTGGCAGAGTGACAGTAACAACAGTAAAGGCTGTAAGAAAAACCTCTATCTTGCCACTGAACTCAGCTGTTCAGATGCTGTACCTATGGAGAATTCTACACATTAATTAGCAGTGTCTTTAGAGTTTTCAGTTAATTATGTACAACCTAATTTTTCCAGAGTTTTGAACAAGCACATTTCTCACTAATTTCCTTTTGCATTCTCAGGACTGCTAGCACAGCTACAAATACAGCTTACGATGCATGCCTGGGAGAAATAATGAATCTATTGGGTTTGGGATGGGAAAGCTCGTTTGCTTGTTTTATGAACTCACAAGCAGAGCTAGGATCTGAAAGGCTGTCCTTCCGAAACTTCTTTCAAAGTTAACTTCAGCAACAGCAGATAGAATTTGATGAGGTAAGAGATAACATTACCTGCTCTCAGCTTCCAGCTAAAAGAGCTGAACAAACTGTGATTTCATCTGAAGAGTAACCCCATGCCTCAAGCGCTTTCCTGCACCATCAGCAGAGCTGGCCGCACACGCAGAACCAGCCACCACAGCCCAGCTGAAGAACAGAAAAGCCTTAGCCTAGGGTAATCCAATCGCTTGTGATCATCCTTCTGTACTCCAGTTGAGAGGGATAAGCGTTTTAAAATCAGGAAGCCCAGGGAACTTGGGCATAAGCCTAGATTAAAAAGATCTTTGGCCTTATGTTCAGTTTTACTAAATCTTGGAAGACTCAAGATGCCAGAGAGCAGAACAGCAGCATTAGTGCAAGACAAGTGGGATGAGTAAAATAATTAGAGTGCTTAGTTCCACACCAATTCTGTACAAAAAATAAGGGACAAAATGAAATGGACTTCAACATTTAATTAAGGACTGCCTGACAGTTCTTCATTATGTTGGCTATATCAGTCACCAGCAAGGAATCATTATCAAATTGGAAAGTTTTAGTTCACTTTGCAGAGATCAGACACTGCGCAACCCTCACCGATCTGAGAAAAAGCTGTTCTAAATAAAAAAGACAGCCTTTAAAAGAAACTTACATGTCAAAACAAGAAAAATGATAAAAGCCTGAACTCTAGTAAATGAAATATAGAATCCACAATAAAGCAGGAAAAAGAAAAAAAGAACAAAAAAGAACATTTTGCTAAATACATAAAAGCAAATAACAACAACAAACCTCATCAAAAACATCAGAAGCAGAGAGCTGCCAGATGATCACTGGGGATGACGCATGATCAGTGCCAAACATCTCCGCGGAAAATAGGGCCACTTGGAAAAACCAAATTAATCATCATTATCAGCAATTGCCACAGAGGAGACTTTCTCTTGGGATGGGTCTGAGAGACTGTTTCTAATTAAAATGTCAACAGGGGAGGTTTTAGAACAATTTGAGAGAGGGAGTAAACCTTAGAACCCACTGGGATTCACTCGTGAGTCCTAAAGAAGCTTAAATATAACGTGACCAAAGCTATGCTGTGTAACCTGTTAAGGTAGCCGCAGCACAAGAAAACCAGAAAGGGACGATTGCTGTATCTGTAAGAGGGTGGATATTGAGAGATGCAGCACAGAAAACCTTAGCTCTGTACTAGACAGATTAGAACAAAGTATTAGGAAAAACAGAATTAGTAATCAGAGCATGAGAATGGGGAAAGAGGCAATGGGGCTCTGTAGAGAAAATCACATCTTAGATTTTTAAAGATCTTAAACATCATTAAAGGCTATTAAAATATCATAGGACAAGAGAAGAGGCTCTTTGAGAGAAAAACACCTGGCTAAGAGGAGAAACCAAGGGTAGGAACGAACAGCAATGCTTTCCAGAACGAAAGCAAGTTACTAGTGGGCATGATAAAGGTCCTCCCACGTGCTACAACGTCAGTATTTCAACACAAAGACGGGGCCGAGGCATTACAGATGAGACGGAGCCAGACTCTTCTCAGTGGCCAACAGTGAGAGGAGAGGAGGCAGCGATGACAAGCTGCACCAGAGGAAATTCAGACTGGATAGGAGGTAAATGTTTACTCCATGAGGGCGGGTAAGCACTGTGACAAGTTGTCCAGAGGCGTTAGGGAATCTCCATCCTTGGACATTTTCAAAACTTGTCAAGGCTCCGAGCAACCCAATCTAGGCCTTGCTTTGAGCAGCAAGTTGGAATAGATGAGTGTGAAGAGGTTCTTTCCAAGTCAGAATCACAGAATGGTTTGGGTGGGAAGGGACCTGTAAAGCCCGTCTAGTCCAACCCCCTTACAATGAGCAGGGACATCTTCAACTAGACCAGGCTGCTCAGAGCCCCGTCCAGCCTGACCTTGAATGTTTCCAGGGATAGGGCATCTACCACCTCTCTGAGCAACCTGTGCCAGTGCCTCACCACCCTCATTGTAAAAAATGTCCTCCTTACATCTAGCCTGTGTCTCCCCTTTTAGTTTAAAACCATTAATCCTTGTCCTATTGCAACGGGCCCTATGAAAGTTTGTCCTCAAATTATTCGGAAAAATACGTGAAAGCCAAAGAACCCTGTAAATTTTTGTGCTATGAAATTAACCACCTGTAATCTCTGGAAACTGAGGACAAAAATTCAAGTCAGAAATTTGTTCCCAGTTTTAGTAGTGAAGGACCAGTAAGCAAACCAAAGGATTCTGCATTTCTAGCACCAGTAAAGTGACTCTTGGTGGAAATTCCCCTCAGCCATACATGGGACTCAACACGGCAGGCACAACCAACTTCAACACAAAAGTCAAAGTTGAGCTCTTACTAGGTAACGTAACGGTCCCTCTGGTCTTAAGTGCAGTGACTCAGTTTCCTGCAACTTGAGTGTCAGAAAGCTGCACCCTGTACATGTAGACTGCTCCCAGCTGCTGCAAGCACCATCAAGAATAATGTTGTGGGGTTGTTTTTTTTGTTGTTGCGTTTGTTCCCCCTGGAAGATCACAGGGGCAGCAAATAAATGAGTTTCATCTCACAGGTCATATAAGCAGAAAACAAGGTGACTTGAAAATTGTCACAGAGAACTTAAACCTCAGGCACCCGTGTTGCTGAGGAAAAGAACTGTAATTTCTAGTAAACAGCTCACAAGCTCAGATGTGAAACCAGGTACCGGCATGCCTACAGCTGCCGGAATCACAGATTTTCACTCTGATTAGCACACCCTTTACAAATCTCCGAGGAAAGAATGTAAGGTATGTTTCCATACATCAGTCTCTTAAGGAAAGCTCCAACAAGACTGTAGCATTTAACTTCTCATGGTTAGATCTCCCGTTTCATCGCAACAGTGCTGTACTCTCACACACTCAAGCAGGGAATCTCCCCCTCTGTCCAAGCACTATGCAACATTCCCGTGATTAATGGATTGTCTCTAACGTCAAAGCTCTGCCCTGCTTGCGTGCTGTATGGACAACTGGAAGAGTGTTGTATTTGCAGATATTCGAGATAGGTATGGACGCTTGTACAAAACCAGGGTTCCTCACTGCAGAGAGCTGCGATGCTCAGTACACTGCACACTGTACACTGGATTTGTTCCTAGACTTTAATATACATACACATTTACACATCACTAGTAAAAATCTGTACACTTCACATTACAGTACATACGAGCCACCAGTTGCTAGCTAACACCAGAACACTGATGAAGCCCAAGACGACTGCCCTAAAACAGGCAGGGGGGCTAGTCTTCCCCTCCGGGGAATTTTCTTTGGGTTACACATTCCGACGAGACACTGCTTTCCAGAAGGGTAAGCGAAGAAGGTGGACCAGGTCCCAGAAATGGACCTGCAGCTTTTCTTCCTCCTCCAACAGCTGTTAAACCAGCATCTTGCTTGCACTCCAGCTCTGGATGCCAGGTGCTGGGATTTTCTGTCTGCCTGCAGCATCATTTCTTCATCTTCATGTCTGCCTCGATGGCACAGCGACGCCCTCTGGTGCCTCCGTCCTAGTCACAAGGCAAACCAAAAAAAAAAGTTATGCAACCCTGAACGCAAACCACGTCCTCCAGCACTCGGGGAGGTAAGGAATTGTGCATCTGGTAACAATTTTTCATGCCTTCCAAGCAGGAGAAAGGGAAGCTAAAGCAGCCTGAGGAGGCCTGCCTGCAGACCTACCTAAAATTCACTCTGGACACAGCATGGGTGCTGGGATTTGCACTCTGTGCACTGCTGGCAGCCAGGGCAGAGAGAGGCAACAGGCTCTCACCCAGACAGATTGCTTTTGGGGCCCGTACAGTGCAGGCTTTCTCCTGAGTGGCAGATTCTAGCTTGGGTCTTAAGATGGGAAGAGGAAACTGCTGACTAACCTACCTTATCAGCTGCTGATCCCTACGGGAAGTGCTCCTCCAGTTGAGTGACCCTGGCACTAGCTCCCTAGTTTCTCCACACAGCTCCTTTCCATGAGTAGAAGGCGAGCTGAGAGCTTCCTTTGATCCGCTGCCCTCTCCCTCTGGCTGACATGCTGACTCTCCTCGAGTACTTCTCTGTCTTTAGGTATATGCGAGAGAAAACAACAACTCTCCATCTTCCTCCCCTCTCTCCCCACAACTCAAAGACCTGGGGTTTCCCGGAGGGAATATTTTTCCAAAAACTTCCAGACCACCACAGGCACAGAGCAAGGTATTTCTGCGGAGTATATTATTTGCTTTCTGGACCATGAATGATAAGGGAGTACACAGCTGACTCCTCATTTTCCCAAGGCCCTTTGTACTGTCTCAAACGTGCAGAAGGGGCAGCTGTATAAGCACAAGAGATGCAAGAACTATAGTACTGCACCACTTTGTCTTCCCACTTAGATGGAAAGAAAGCAGGAGAGAAGTTGTGGAAAAAAGCAAAGGCAGATGACAAAACAAGAACACTTGGAACCAGAAGAAAAGCCTGAAGCCCCTCCCACTCACCCACGCTGAGAATAAGGGACTGAGATGTTTCTTCTCTAATGATCACGGTTGCACAGCCCCTAAGTTAAACACACACTGCTGCAAGGCTGTGACAGCGCAGTTATCACCCAGACAAGGAGCAGAGCACACTGCCAGCAGTACTGCAGTACCTGCTGGAGCCTTTCAATACTTACAAAGAGAGAGAGAAGGAAGGCAGGAGAGCCCATTGGGACACTGTCCTGTTAAAAGGCCAAACAGAAGGACTTATCAGATCTCAGATACAGAAATGCACACACCACATAGAAGCAACAAGCCCGCACTCGAGCATAGAGAAACACGTGCCCCATTCCCCTTCCCGCTTGGCATCAGTCTTATGCAGCAGGAACATAAAAACAGACAAAAGAGGGCTACTGTGAGAGTCAGAATGCTAGGAAAGGGATATTCCCTCCTCAGCCATGGCAAAGCGCGGCCTACCAAATGATTTCTGCACTGTGCAGTTGCCACTAGAACTAAGTAGGCAGTCCTTGCTGTCACCATGTTTTGCGTGCCAGCTGAGAGCACCTGAGATCACTTGATCAGGTTTGGAGGTGTCTTTACAGAAGAAAAAAAACCCAAACAAACCTACATTGCTATTAGTTCAGATCAGTGCAGAAATCAAAGGCTCTCTGGTGTGTTTTACACAGCAAACCAGACTAGAGCGATTCCCTGGTTCTAAAAATCTGACTAGGAAGTGAAGAACACAGCAGAAGCTAGTCTTCCAGTTCTCTACACCTTCACCTTCCTTCCATAT
>KL280312.1:1314-12971 GCA_000699545.1 Podiceps cristatus | reverse complement strand
ATACTCTCTTCATTGCCCTACAGTTCTCATCACCTGTGTTTAAAAACAGGGAATAGAACTATTTGGATTACAGAAAAAACTCCTGAGCCCTGCCTCTGGGATGATGTACAGCTTCAGAGCTGAAATCTAATCAATGGACATATTTAAAGAAAAAAATATTCATATGAAGATGCAATCTCAAAAACATTCTGCCTATCTTTGGTACAGGAACTTCATGCAGTATCTTGGGATTCTTTAAGAGACCAACTGCCCTTCCACAGGGTGCAGCATTCTCACCTTCTCCGAAGCATCCTGCTTGCGAGTGGAGTCTCGCCCACGCAGGCTCTTTGCACTGATCCCTGACTCCGATGTTTGCATGATCAGTTGCGTGGCCAGAAATTGCTGCAAGAAAACCACACTCTGTTAAGATTCTCAGGCAAAACAAGCTTGGTGCGTGTCAGTTAACTATCGCAAACTACAGGCTGGAAACGATTGGGTCAGAGGCAGTTTCAGTTCCTTGTCTGCTGCTCAGAGTTAGTTCCCTGTTCTACCTCAGAATCCACAAGTCCTGAGGAGCTATAAACGCCCAGTTCAAACTCTTAGCCCTGCCAGTTGCAACATTCTACTTTGCAAGAAATTTTAAATGGCATATATTCACAGGACACAGTTTCGTGTACACTTCATACCAGCATAAACCAGCAGTCACCAAAAAAGCCACCGCGTCCCCTGTCATTCACCATTCTTGTTGCTTGTTTCTGTTCCTGAACCACACCCCGGTTCTTGCTGGCCTAAGCATTTCCCTGAAGGAAAGTAGAGTTTAAATTAATCTGGGCTGAACCTAAAAATATTTTGCTGTGTTAGTATTAACTTATCCACAATCTAGTTCACCACAAACACCTGAGCTACCACAAGAGAGATGCAGGGAAAGATGGGACCACTTCATTCAAAGGCACTCTGAGGGAAACTGTGGTCTTACATCCAGAAGTCTTTCCCATACCTCTGGACCAAGGCAGATAATCTCTCCTGCACTGGCCTCAGCTCAGTACTTTACCTGGATCTGCTCCAGGACATCTCGCTGCATCTCCACAGCCATGTGGTACACATCGTGGTCAGAGCTGTTGTACATAACTGCATTTTGAAACATCAGCATAATATCACGCTGGAACTCAGCTGTGGTTCGTATCAGCCCATTCTCAATGTTCTTTTTGATGGTAGATAAATCCATTGGCCTATGAAAGAAACGCAGTCAAAACAGCAACGGGACTATTTAACTATTTCCCTTCTCTTCTGTGAACAGCCCTGGGTCTGTAACATGTCTAGTCAGACCATCTATTTAATTTAGCCAAATCGGTTCTCCCACACACAGGGTGTGTTCCTGAGTGCCAAGGCCTCAGGTCAGAAGACACAAGCTGTCCAGCAGATACCATGAATGGCAACAATGGCGTGACAGATGCCTCAGGAGAGGCATTTGCCTTCTCCAGGCATCACTGAAGGAGACACTAAGGAGCTGGAGCTGCAGTCACTGAACTGTTTATGAAAGATTTTGGGGGCTAGCAGGCGATTCTGGTAATTCTTCCAGAAGTGTCTGCTATCCAGGACAGTAAAAAATGTTGATTAAATAAGAGAGGTCTTTGGAATTTCAAAGACCAAATCCTGTCCTTGAATAGAAACTGCAAGAAGCAGATCAGTCACACACCCCCTTACTGATAAAAAAGTGTTCTGTGTAAGTCACTGTACTTCATTCAAAAATCAAGGCTGCATAAAGCCATATATCTGTTACTGAGAATGACCCCTTTCTTGGGGAAACATGTTTTTGTCTGAATCATGCCAGGAACAAAAAAAAAAAAAACACCACACCCAAAAAAGAAGAAGTAAACATTTGCAAAGTCTTGCAGTCTGCATGGCAGCCAAAACCTACATCGTTCCTGCCAGAAATCACTAAACAAATATGCAACTATACAGAGTTCTAATGACAGAAGATTGCTGAGACTCACCTCTGCACAATACTGTGATAGCCTGGTGCTATATCGTCAGTTACGGGCTGTAGGAAGACATTGGCGTACCTGCAGAGACAGGGAGTCCACTTAGTGCCCCGGGCCTTGCTGGTAAATAATTCTCTCTTCATGTTCTCATGTTTATTTGTCTGCTACCAGTAACAATATGATACATCATCTGCCGGTATCAAGGCAGATGAGCCTTCTGAGAGGGGAGAGCAGAGACTTGTCTAGGATTAGTCACTTCTTTCTGCCAGTTTTCAAGACATCAAACTCACCTGTGATTAGCTGCTGCCCTCCAAACTAGCATGATGGCTTTCTTCCAGATCTTCTGGGCCTGTATTGCTTCCTGGTCCTCACTGCACACTGAGCTGGGAAGAAAAGAACAGGACTTCCTTCAGGAGCCTGCATACTGCCTCAGAGCAGAAACTTTACAGTTTATTTTGCCTGCGACACACCTACACTAATCTATACCAAAGACAGAAAGAAAAAAATAGGACCTGGTAGTATGGCACTGTCTGCACACCTGCACTTGTAAGCAAGGAGAACCAGACAAATCATCAACAGATTCCCCCTTCAGACCCACTCGCTCAGCAAAACAGAAATGAGAATCCTACGCTCCCTCCACAAAATAGCCTGGGATTTGCACCTGCGTGCCCGGGAGCTTCACTGATACTCACAATTGTGAGGAGGCTGGGCTGCTGGGGATGGAGTCGGCTAGCGTGTGAGACTGTAAAGGTGCATTATGGACACTGAAGCCATCATCGCTCTCGCTCACAGGGGGTTCGTTATCCATCTCCGATAGATATCCCTCACCCTGATCTTCTTCTTTAGGTTCTTCCAAACTGGCAGCCTCACTGGCACCATCCTCATCATCCTCTTCGGCCTGGCCATCCTGAAACAGAGAGTTCATGAGTCTGCACAGCCAGCTACAGCAGCAACTCAGAGCCTCCAAAGCAACAATGGTTCAGCAAGCAAAGTGATTATTTTTGCTACCACTGCCGACAACTGTACAGGCACTTTCACAAAATCCTAGTCACACTATCCTGCCCTGCCTCCCCCCGCAAACACATATACACACAGCTTCACAGCACCGGAACCAATCTCCCCTTTAGCTCCAGCTGCAGACTGTCCACTTCTCAGTGCAGAAAGCTAAGCAAGCTTTGCTTTTCAGCAGATGGGAGCCAGGAAGCAGCAGCCATGAGACGTTACTAATAAACCCAAGATGACAACCAATCCAGAATTACCTTCATCTGACTCCTGAACAGGGCTTGGGCCTCTTCCTTCATTGACTCTGTGAAAGAACAAAAAGCAGAAAGGTTGATTCTCCAAAGCAGTCTTTCCTACAAAAGCTCCTGCACCAATGCCTACCGTCCTGCAGTAATTACCACTGTTCCTACACATATCTTTTCTCCCTCCTCCCCAAAAAACCTGAACCAGATCACTGACAACTATCCAGCTAATAATGTTGCATGTAAAAGATTTCCTAGCTGAATTAAGTTACCTGACAGCTCAAATTTGTGCTGAACATCAGCCTGTGAGGAGTCTTCACTCACATTTGGGACTTGTGGAGGGGATGAATCATCATCAGGTGGGGTCTGGAGGGAAGAGAAATGCACAAATCTAGATGTTTGTGTCAGCTTACTTCGGTGAAGGTGTGGGCACATCTCACTCACCCTAACCTAACTCAAGGCAATGAAGTTCACTGAGCACCTTCCCAACAGCAATTCTGCACATGGGCGGGGGGAGGTACACAAGGGTACTGCCTAAAGCAGAGAGCTTCTCTGCAGATCGACCAGATCAGCAGCATGACTCCCAAGAGAACAGTCACACTCATTGAAGGGTCACCTTCATCCCAGCAGTCATCCTTCCTCTAAACTTCTCTCCTACCTGCCACAACTGCTCCTTTTTTTCCCCACACCAGTTCCAGCCAGCCTCTCAGCTCACATACCTCTGTCTTCACTGTATTGTGCACTGCGTCTTCTCCCTTGGATGATTCTATCTCAATTTCAGGAGTCTCTCCTGCTACTACAGCTGCTCTCTGATCCTCTTCTATCTCTTGACTTCTAAGCTCTGGTGTTTCTGTCACTCTTGCACTTGCTGGTATGTTTTCCTCAGGGCCCAGCTGATTCTGCTCCTGCTCTGCAGGTTCTGTCTTTATTTCTGATCCCAGCTCGCCAATGCCCATTAGGTCTCGAATTCCCTTTGCCTCTGGCTCCTCACACTCCAGTCTCTCCTGCTTCACAGTCACAGACACTTGGGGTATCTGGGCCTGTTTCTCATGCTCCTGATGAATCGAGTGCTCCCACGGGCCAGGCAGGGTCTGAGGGTCATCAGTATCTTCACAGAAAGAAGACAGAGCAGCTTCAACAACTGCTGCATCCAGGACTTCAGGGTGGTCGTCTACCTTTATTGCCAAAACAAACAGACAGCAGTGCAGGCCAAGGTCAGAAAGAGGGATTAAAAATAAAGTTCATGTTATTTGGTAATGAGACAATGGTGGAAAACACAGTGTACTGGATTTACAAAGTTCCCTTTCGCAGTCAGATTCGTATCACTCCCTGTGGAGTCTCCTGTGGAGCTTCAGTTTCAGAAACAGCACTCCTGGAAAGTATTCTGCAAGCAGTGCTCATTTGTCTGCCAGAGACGTGACCTAAACCCTAACCAACATAACGAAGAGAGAGATTTCTTTCTGCACTCTGAAGAGAAGCACCAGGCTAAACGCAGCAGACTAGCAGCAGCGGTGTCACAGGGTCATTTCCTATTGATCTGGACAACGATGGTGAGAATGTGCATTTTGGAATAGTTATTTCTTGCTTTAAACTAACTAAAATGGTGAACAGTAATGACTTGGGATTAACCTAACTGGATGTGGAGCAAAAGGCACTGGCACTCTGTTTTGCCCGTTTACCTTGTCCTCAATGATGGCTATAATATTTCCGACAGTATCGAAGTCCAGCTCTTCTCCTGTATAGGACACTGCAATATCCATCTTCTCAGCCAAATCCAGGTCTTCCTTCCCATCCATGCAGTGATCTTTGGAAGACCCTGCAGTGCTGCCAGCCCCAGAACCCAGGCACTCTTTCTTGATGGAATCAATGATCATGGATATCTCACTGCTGTCCATGGACACTGTCACGGTATGGGAATCGGACACTGCCTCCATGGAAACACAGGCTTCTGGCTGGCTCACTGCACAAGGAGGAGACTGACAATCAGAGACCAATCTGGAGAAGTCAAGCCCACATAAACAAACACTGCAGTGGGTAAGACCAAGCACTAACCACAAGTATCCCAGGTCCACCCACAACAGCATGGCTTAGAAAAATAAAATACAAATTTGGGTGACATGTTTGCTTTTCCACAGTAAGAGACAAAGTGAGATTCCGACAACCCTTGAACCACAACCCAGCAACATACCATTAGCACCCCCACCCAGCAAATCCCATTTAAAACCCTCCATTTACGCCAAAACCCAGCAGCGACCACCCCTTTGGCAAGGATGTCGAGTCTGAGGTAATAAAAAGGCCACTGAGAGATGGCTGGGTGCTGATCCCAAGGGAATTTGTTTTCCAGCAGTGCATGACCTACGAGTGCGTAGTTCAGGAACGCACCTGTGGCTACGCTTTCTGGAGCTGCAGCTGGTGGCACAACCGATGGTGCTGACAGCGTGGGCATCATGACAATGGTTGCCTGGGACACAGGCTCTACGGGGGGTGGCAGGAGCTTAGCTGGAGGTTCGCTGGCAACAGCGGAGAAGGAAGCAAGAGGTGAGGTGAACTGTGCAGGACCAGCTTCTAAAAGCCGGGAAAGCGTAGGAGCACCTAACAGAGAGTAGAAGGGAAAAGCACATGAGCAAGAAGCAGCCACCATTGAAGTCCACAAAGCCACCACTGAGCTCTTCACTGTCTGGTGGCCTCTTCTGGGAAAAGACACTGAGAGGTACTTATAAACGGTCCCAAAAGCTACATGGAGAACCTGCACCAGAAATGCACGACTCCTTCGGGTATGCAGTCTGAGACAGAATCATGCAGACTACGGGACAGTGTGTTCAGTGTAAGGGCTGGACAGGCTAAGCCACACATGCAGAGCGATGCCCTTCCACAGCCTCATCCCAATACAACTATGGACATCTGAAAAAAACAGTGCTGAGAGCCACACACAGTAAGCCAAGACAAAGTTGTCACAGGAGCTGGAAGGGAGCAGAGGGGATCTCTTTGCAGGTCTTTCCTGGAGAAATTCCCTTATATCAAAGGTTGCCACTCAGCTGTTACTTCCAGTATGAATTTACTGAACTGTCTGGACCAAATGTATTAAAGAACAGACGTGGATAAGGAAAGTGAGATTATTCATGTGGAATTACATATAAATGGATGGCATAAATCCCCTGCTGCATCCAATGTGACTAAACCCTGGTTAGCATGAGCTGAGAAGAGACTTCACCTTCGGCAGGTTGCTCTGACAAGGCCCAATGCAGAGACTCTTGTACTGTCCCTCTCACCCCCCTCTGTGGAACTTACTGTGGAGCTCACAGTCCACTGTGGTCTAATCCTCAACAGACCTCAAAGCTAAAGCAGAGGCAAGACACATGAATTCTAAGACACACAAGTTCTCCAGCTTCACAGGGAGCTGCAGTTTGACACGAGTGGGATACTAGACCATTTTTCCCCAGCTCCCTGTCAAGTAGCCCTTTCTTACCACACTGAAGTGCACGGTATTAGCCAGTATCAAAACCAGAAAATTAGACTGCATGGACTAGGATCAAATCAAGTCTAATTATTTCAGTCATTTTAGATCAAGGCACTCTTTCTTCTGTAAGGATTAGTCTTAAAAAAAGTAGGCATGAGAGGGATATGGCTACAGAAACAGGAATAGAAATCATAAAGGAGCCCCAAACCCAGCTAGGCTAGATGGCCTTCCTCTCTCTCGAAAGAGAATTCATAGAATAATCTGAAGGTACATCTGAAAGGAAAGTCCCGAGTTACCTGAAGCAGCAGGAGATGCAGGGACAGCACCAGGTGCCGACTGCATTTCCCCACTGTGCAGCACTGGAAGGACGCTTCCTACCTCCAGCAGGACTCCTGAGCTGTTCATGTGACCAGAAGCCACTGCCATTTCGTTTTCACCAACCTGCCAAAGGAGGACACAACTGAAGCTCCTGGAGATACCATCACATCAGTGATTCTCTGCCAGATATGCACCTCCACAAATATGTCATTGTTTGCTCTCTCAGCATTTTTTCTGTGCTTTTTGTCCAGGCTAGTCCCTGCCTGAGGCCCCTTATTCAAGTGCCCAACATGACGGTCTGAAACTAGTTGCTGTTCTTCAGCTAGAATACAGCTTCAGTGCCACCTTCCTTTGAAGTTAAGCCGAATACATCCATTGCTTAACCTTAGTTCCTCTGTTCAAGGACCTCACAATCTTTTACAGCTACCAGTCTCTCTACCACCCGAGATGGCACAGAATTATCTCTGATTTTGAGTTGAGGGAAACTGAAGCACCAAGATGGAAAGTAACTCTATCAAGGTCCCACAGTAAACCTCTGATGGACCTTGAAGCAGATGTAAAACAGCCCTGCTGACATAAATAAAACCCAATCTTCCACAGCCATCATCTTTCCTTGCTTCACCTTATGTTACATTGCACCCTGCACAGAACCCATGGGATATTTACTCAAGCTAACAAATAGAAGACCCCAAATTGCTCTATTTAAAAAAAAAAAAAAAAAAAAAGAAAAAAATTGTCTAAAGCAAATACACGTATTTCATCACACAAGCACTAACATAGGGAGTCTGTGCCATGGGCAGGCTGACAGCTGCCATTTTCAGACTGAGCTCTGAACAGTGTCAGCAACAGTTGCCCTAAGACTTCCAGAGTCACTAACACCAGAAGGGTCAAAGTGGCTTGTCATCACAGGGATTTTAAAAACTGTCTACAACTACAAGAAGACTGAAGCACTTCAATAATGGTCATAAACCCCATTAAAGGACTCCCTACTCCTGTGCTAACACCCATTACAAACACTGAAACTCATCTTCCTGCCAAGATGTAAAGAAGAATTGTGAGCCCAAAGTAGAAATCCCCAGCACATCTCCATGGAGGCTCATCAGGATAAAGCTGTCTAACATGTCCCCTCCCCCAAGGAGAATGATTTCCCTGGCAAAGCCTGCAACTCCAACTCCTTACGACTGAGGGGAGATAGCCAGAGTCCTATGCACTGAATGATTCCCACAGTCCTGCACCCACAGCACTGCCAGGAAAGGGTCCCACCTCTGTGGCTCACAGGGGTAATTATATCTCTCAGACACTTCTGCTGGGACTCTCACTAAAACTGTGTGTTTTTAAAAAGCCTTTGCAGCTCCCCTTTTTTCAGTGGGAGAGTCTGGAGCAAATTGTTTATGTGCTTGCATATATGAGCAGAGAGCTCCATACCAGCCTGGGGCTTGTGGGCAGGAGACTGCCCTTCTTCAGCAGCTCTGAGAGCAGAGGGGAAGGAGGCGGAGTTGCTTTTTGTCCTAGCATCTTTTTCTGGGGTGAATCATCAGTGACTGGGGTCATGGGGGCATCCAGGGGAGCAGAGCCTGGAGGGGTGTCAGGGATTCCAATGAAGGAGGCAACTGGGGTGCTGGGCAATGTCCCTGGAGTGACCTGAGGAAGAGAAAAACCACACTGTTCAAAGCCACACTCCACACACGGACTAGCCCCACTTGCTCCTTCCCCCAAGAGCATTGTTCCAGCACACCACAGACACCTACTCCATTCACTCGCTACACCTACTCCAGGCATATGCTTTCACCCTTTCCCTGCCCTGTAGTGCCATCTCCCAGGCACACACGGAAGACTGCCTGGCCAGCCCACTGATGCCCCTACGCAGCCTTTGATCCAGGCACCTGATCAACACAGACATGGAAGAGGACACGTATCTCGAGCAGCACTGTACATCAACCACACTACAGCACTACCATAGCAAAAAGTCTGCAAAACGAGGCAAGGGCTTCTCCCCAGGCTCCTGTTCCACGATGGACGCAGAGCCCCACGTCCCAGGCTGGTCCTTCCCTCTTACCACAAGAAGGATCCTTACCCCCGGACTGGCCTCATCCACAGCAGGCTGGGACAGATCTCCTAGGGCATAGTCTCCCCCTGGGGAGGTTGAGCCTGCAGGGGAGCGAACCATCACACCCGTTAATCGTCGTGGCGGATTCTTAATGGCCTGACGAGCTGGAAGAGAACAGGGGAAAAAAGTGAGATTCCATGACTCCATCTTGGACAGTTCCTGAGAGTTACCTCTGACTTTATCCAAAAGAACCCTAAGAAAACAATTTATATTGTAGCAATTTCTGGCACCACACTAGGCTCAGTTCACAAATAATACTAGCATTGGGTAATGCACTTTAATTTCAGATTTTCCTCGCAGTTGGGTATTTACCGCCTCCCACCACTGATAGGTTAGCTTACTGAATTGCCTCAAGAATTATAAATGAGTTTATAACTCATGTATTATATACTATAAAAAAGTTATGAAAGAGTTATAATAAAAAACATTCAGAACAAACCTCTCTTCCTTTTATCTTCAGACAATAGTAAAGCCATAGGAAAAACTAAAGGGGTCAAAAAGCTGACATTCTAACCAAGAGCTCCTCGCTAATCCTGCTTCCTCTTAGATACACCTTTTCTGCAGAATTTGTTCCCTTCTCAGAAGTCTCTGCATTTTGCCCTGTTACAAATATAGTGCTGGAAAGAGAATTCAGCCTTTCTCTCCAACTCTACATTCAAGGAACTCCTCCTGAACAGGTCTTAATAAGACTTAAGTGTTTCCGAAATGTTGTTACCAATACATGTATCTCTCTCGGAAGAGAAGGAAGCTCATTTCCAGCTTACCCTGATAAGCAGCATCTGTAGCCTTTCTCTTGACTTCTGCCTCCTCCTCCTCCATTTTTTTCTTTCTGTATACAGAACCAAAACCTACTGTCATAGAGTGTCGCACTCCCCCTTCGTTCCTCCCCTGCAATCAGCTTACTGACCCCCACCCCATTATCTTCAGACAAAAATGTACTGCCTCTGTGGACACAGGCTCAATTCCTCTGAGAAGGGAAGCAGAGCCAGAGGCCAGTCAACGAACTACACACTTGGCAGGAAATCTCACTTCCAGTTATCAAAACGGAGGATGCAAGCACGATGTTGCAAGCCATCACCAAGGTCTTTACTGAGAAACTCCAAATGATGTTCCACACCAGCTGGTGCCCCCCAGTCTAAACTAAGTCCACCCTCAGAGGCCAAAGCATCTGCCCGGCTGTGCCGTTTCTCTTAAACTAAAGTACGCAGAGCAAGACATGTCCAAAAACCACACAGTGTTCAGGGAACTACAATAGCAGAAGAAAGCATAACATGGAAATAATTAAATAACCCACATCATAATCTCATTGCACAGCTCCTCCAGTCTGTTATCCATGTGTCCAGCCTGGATCAGCTCTGCATCCTTCTTGAGTTGCCTGCAATCAGAAAATCTTCTTACTTACTTATCACTGAACAATACACCCTAAACAGCATTTTCGCCCCAAGCACTATTCCCACTTAGGCCACTTTTTCAAGAAAGGACTCTCAGGTGCACCGTAGCTTAACACTTCTGCCACATACCTGTATTTCTCCTGTGTTTCTTTAATAATTTTCTTCAACTCCTCAACTCGTTCTGCAGTCAGTTTCCGCACAATAACATCTTCCACAGTTTCCACAACTTCCCCCTTCTCACCACGTTTTCTTCTACAGGATAAAACCAAAACAGTTCAGGTACGAAACACAGAAAACCCCATCCCTCCTTTCACAAATAGTTGCTGTCTGTCATTCCTGAAACATACATGCATCCCGCCACCCCCCCCCCCAAATGTTCTTTGAAATATCTTGGGTTTGCCAGTCTCCCCCATCTGCCATACCCTGATCCCACTGCCCACCCAAGCCAGCTATCACAACTGAATTTCCTCATTCCTCGACGTTCCTTTTGGGAGGAGCACCACCAAGTGCTTTGCTCTAAGAACTGACAAGCCCAGACAAAATTGTTGCAGACTGCACTTGCTTCACACATTGTACTCACTTAGGGGTCTCTGTAGTCTCCAAGAGCTCTGAATACTGAGAAGCGCAGTGCTAAGAAGGAACGAAGAACATCAGAGGACGCTGAATAGTCAGCATCAGCAAACAACTACCAACAAAGCCTACAGGACACTTACTCCTACTTCAGAGGTCTAACACTTTATGAACACATCTGACAGTCTTCTCCAGAGTTTCCCCCATGGCTAGTGTAGCTCAAAATGAGGAAGCATATTCACTCTTTACTCTAGCACTGCCCAGGCTGACCTTCAAAACAAAGCTAAAGAACAGACACTCCCAACTAACAATTTAGAAATCAAGGCAAGCAAGCATGATTAGGAAAAATGTAGCTGTAACGTTCCGGTCTGTGAATGCAAACCAAAAATATTTCAATGGAGAAGACAAAATAACACTGCATCAAGGCCAGTTTCATAGCTCAACAGAAACAGTAAGCAACATTAAAATCTCAACTTCTCTCTTAATTCTCTTAATCTCTTTCTGTCCCTTATACAACAAAAATCCCAGGTCCTTGCCCAAACAGCAGGACACACCACAAGCATCCACAAACACCTGCAGCAAGGAATTCCACATCTTAATTACATTCCT
>KL280311.1:266-10266 GCA_000699545.1 Podiceps cristatus | reverse complement strand
AACAAAAAAAAAAAAAATAAAAAAGGAACTACTGAGATTCAGAATTTTTTTTTTCAGGTCATTTTTTTTCTTACCCTATCAAGTTCACAAACTATTAATCGAGATGAGGAAAGAGGCATTAGAAAAGTGACTTGTCTATGAATTGTATTTCTTAGATACCTAACACTGTGTTACCCTAAAAAAACCTGGAGATGCTTAAGAGTAAGCAAAGAAAAACAGACAATGACTAAAAAGAGAATGAAGATTTTGCTCCAGTTCAATTGTACGGGAGTTCTGATCAAGTCTTGTACATCCTGAAAGCTTTTCCATCATAGTCCAAAAACATGGGACCTTCTGACCTCAAAAGTGTCAAACATTGGAAGACTGACATACCAAGCCAGAAATGTTATTTTTACATAAGAATGCTTTTCTGAGAATAATTTAGAAGAGTTTGATTCTGAGAAGCACGTTGGCAATGTCCATGTGAGTGAAACAGATGGGATTTTTGTATGATCAACACTATTCTTTATCAGCCAGAGAAGCTGTGAATCCTAGGCTACCAAAGTTAAATAAAAGATTACCATTGGCTTAAATTATCTTTGTGTCAAGCTGAAAATAAGGATATTCCAGGAGTGTCCCTGAGACAGGAAGCTATTTTAATAGTTCAACCCTATAAAAGTTCATTTGGTTTTATTTTATGGTTTATTTTGTATAATGATATTCCAAATTATATTTCTAAAACAAAACCCCTCAAAAAAATAACCAACCAAAAAGAAAAGGAAAAAAAAAATGCTCAAATTAAATCTTACTGATAAATCATCCTGAAAAACGCAGCAACCTATCAATCATTTCCAATCAACAAATCCTAATGTTTAATCACAGGCATATTCACACTTCAACATAGATCCACTTCTGTCTTTAAGCTTCTAATTAATAATTGTGTTGTCAAAATGCAGAATCATTAATAGTCCTTAAGGCTTTTCCTGTACAGAAGATGAAGAATGCTTGTACTTAGCCAATCAAAAGTTTATTTACTTGCTAAAAAATACGTCCCTTTAAAGTAGGTTCTAACAATCAAAATTGCAGGCTTTTTGCCATTTTAAATCCCATTTTGAATGTTGTAGAAAGTGAATACCTGAAAAATAATTACTGAAAAAGACACTTCCCTGTGAGTTGTGGACTGCTGTTCCATGGATGTTACCTGGTATGATAGGTACCATCATATGTACTACAGGGCAAATTTTGTCATCCTTACTCACACATCATTCCAAGGATGTAATTTCCTTCACAGACTGGTGATGCAAGCAAAAATGGTGGAACCCATTCTTATTGATTCCCTGGATAAGGAAAACTTAATAAATGACTTGTAAAATAAATGCTGAGAAAAAAAAAAATAGATTGTTTCTAAGGTGAGTGTGTCAAAGATTAGATAGTTTCTTTTTAACAAAGCTCAGAAGAAAACTAGTCTCTGATGGTCTTTTGCCTGCTAGCTGGCTTTGTAACCAAAACTTTCCCAGTTTGCAACGGTCTCTGAAGCTTCCAGTCCTCCTTGGCTTCTTGGACCTGCATTGTGAAGATAGCCTCATGGTTATCAAGCCTACTTGAAAGCTACTGTCTCGTAGGTAAGCGAACGCAGTAAAATAATGCCCAAATATAAATGCTGACAGTCTTGCTTTTTTCTTTCACAATAGTTCCTTTCACAGGCTGAAACTGCTATAGAAGCTGTTTCACTGAATTGCATAACAATTAGAACAAAAGAAATACCTGTAGTTAAAAGGATGAAAGTGGTTCTATTTACTGAAAAAAATGAATAATTTTATATGCAAATAGCTAAAGCTATCCCAGTGTTTTTCAACATCTCCTCTATGAAGCTCTCTAATGTGTTGAAAGGGCATTATAGTAGGCATTTTGCATTGTCATTGGCTTACCTCAAAGGGATATGCAATATCCATTGTTGACAAAAACAGCCTGCTCTATTTTGAAATTCTTATATTTGCTCTCATCAGCAGCATAATGAAAGATTACAGTTTTATGAAATTAGGGATCTCTCCCTTTTCAAACTAGGTGTACTTCATGGTTTTGTGACAGATGCTTTTCTTTGGGTTGTTTTATGTTTTTTAAAATTTAAAAAAAAAAAAATCATAAAGGCATTTGGAGAATAGTTGAAAGGAATTGCATTCTGCAGATGAAAAGTTTTGTAAGTGCCTTATGCTTTTGTGGATGAATAATCACAAATAGTGTCCAGTGATCTTGTCCTAGCTGACCACAGACAGACAATGATCAAATGGTACTTTTCACAGTCTGATTTGTCTGCAAGTTGCACTGACTCTCCTAGTTTCTCTGTTTCCCAGCTTGCTAGAAAAATTTACAAACAACTGTTCCTATCGTCAGCTGTGCCTCACTGTATCCTTCTCTAAGGAACTGTCCACAAGAGGGCTAGGCATAACGTAGATTAAAAATACAAACCAAAAAGCTATAAAAAACTTAATAGAGACACCAATCTCATAATTGTATTTTGATATGGACTGGGGTTTTCCTGAAATGCAACTGCTACGATAATTAGAAAGTTTTAAGTCTGTAAGACAGTAAATTTGTGCAACTTTTGCACATCCATAAGGCTTAACTGACAATGAGATATTACAAGTTAACAAAGATGACCACAGAGCAGTGTTGTTCATAAAGACTTATTTGAATAAGTAGATTTTGTTTCAAAAACAAATGATGGATAACACCTACCATGCAACAACAGAAAAAGTATTTTCAAGTGCTAAATAAGGAACTTGTCTTGAAAGAAAACAGTTTTCCCCTAAGGCTACTCTGTACCTTCATGATTCATTGTAAACCTTCAAACTAAAAAAAAAAAAAAAGAAACAAAACCAAAAAAAAAAAAAAAAAAACAACACATAACACCTCTTTTACTTTCTTTGCTACTATTTCAGTGTGCAGTTGCATCCAATATACCTGTGCCGATGAAGACAGACAAAAAAATGAGAAACTAAGGCAGTGAAAAGATAAATTCTCTAGGAAGTATTCCTTTGTTACACCATTAAGAAAATTAAGAATGGTCTTAGGGCATGAGAATATATTTTTCCTTTATCAGACTGATCGACCTTAAGGAACCAAGTAAATTTGGGGACTAAGTCGACCTAAAAATACTAATTCTTTCATGGACAGAGTACGATTGGCCTTAGCATGGTTCAAAGAAAGGAACGAAGTCTTTTATCTGACCAGCTGGATAGCTGTCTCCAGCCATCCCCATTTTTTTGAACCTGGTAAACACATCCCTCGTTAATGGCACACTGAATAGCATGGACAAAACAGCTCAGCCACTATCTTCCTCTTCAGTATGCCTTTCTTCCAAGAAACACTCTCAACTATTACTGTATTTGGGATGCAGACCCTCAGAGATGCAAAGATGTTAAAAAGGGGGAAATCAAACTGAAATTTCAGTGAAGTTTGAATTTAGAAAAGCTGTAGTCAATAGCCATAGTTCAGACAGTATAAAATCCTACAATAGAATTTCTGCATCTTATTTTTTTGTTTTTTTTAAAAAGATCAATTTAGGAACTCAAGTTTTTCAAAACATACTTAAGGATTTATCATACTCTAAAGATAATTCTACACTATGCTGGGTATAAACCAACTGAGAAAACAAAAAAAGAAGGACAAAAAAAGGAGGAGATTCATAAGAAGAACAATACAACATCAAGGTTTTCTGCATAGAATGTTGAGCTTCACGTGTTTTCCATAAACCCAGGGTACAGACTGTGCTTAAAAAAACCCTTTTTTTCTTTCTTTCTTTCTTTCTTTTTTTTTCCCTGTTTCTCTAAAAAAAAACAAAGAGAAAACAAGGAAAAGAGCATTTGGATTGATGCCCAAAGTTCCATTTTAAGGTTGTCTGAGTTTCTCTCCCAGCTACCTAATGGTAGAGAGAGACAATGGTACAGAGTGTGCTATAAAATGTTCACTATATGTAAAAAGCTGTACTGAAAGAGCATTGTTAAAGTTGCAAAATCAAGTACTCAAGAGACAGCAAAGCAAGAATTAATCTTGCTTCCCTTCATATGCAACATCATGTAATCTTTAAATACACCATGACACAGATTCTTTTTTTTTTTTTTTTTTTTTTTTTTTCCTAGATCATCTCCCCACCTTCATTCAGGGTACATGGAGAACGTAGTCCATGTAATGAGCAGGTTTTTGATATTTTGGTTATTTTTGTTGTTCAGTGCATGTCCCTAGGCCTCACCCATGCACACCACTCAAACTCTAAACTGAAGACAGAATTATTCATTTCCTTATGGGCTTCCCTATGGTGTTTATCACACAAAGCTCTGTGAGCTTCGTAAAGGTTAATTTATCTTAACAAAACCTCTCTGAAGTGACAAGATAATGTTTGCAGACAGGCAGCAGAGCCACATGGGCAACAGTCAATGCTGAGCTACCCAGGACCCAGGTCATGGGGTTTTGTCTCATTTTGTAATAATGTGCGCCTTCAAGCACAGCACCCATTCACTCTCATTGCAGTTGTGACTCCTTAGTGTTTCTTCATCTTGGCCCTCAGGGTCTTGAGGCTGGCATTCAGAAATGAGAAGCACGCTGTTACTGACCATATGTGAAACATCTGATGTAAGGAACTGTGCATCATCGATCAGGAACTCTGTCAGTCAGAGATGGACTCTGCTTCTGCAAACCAAAACTTAACTACCCTGAGAAGAAGGCATCCTTTCTCTTCCAACATTTATAAGAAATAAGGCAGAAGTACCAGATACAATGGCATCCTTTACTTCCTGGGCCTGAGCAGGAAGCCATTCTTAGCCTAGGACAATTTTGTCTACTGAAAGAAGTATGAGCCCAGATTAAAATCAGGAGGGAGTCACGTGAAGTAGAGATTGCTCGTAATTGCATAAGAATTCAAGGAATGAATTAAGATAATGGATAAACTTCATTATGACATTTTCTAACTTTCAACCACTTCACTGGTGCTTCAGCTCCTTGTCACATGCATTCTTTCTCTTGCTTTCCCCGCCCCCCCCCCTTTCTCCAGATTCTAATTACAGGGGTTTGTGCACAGCTAGTCCCTTTGCATGTCTTTCACCGTGTGAAGATGCTGTATATGCATTTAGTCAGCATTCAAAGCTGTGAGGAGTTTATGCATGATGAACAAACACGGGCTTCTAAGGGATATGAGCTGGTTTTGAGTATATGCAACTCATATTTTTTCAGACCTTTGAATATGGCCAAATGTGCAGAAATTTTCGCAAGAGCAGCAAAGGTACAATGTCCAAACACAAAGGATAACTCTATAAAATATCATGTCCCTGATCCAAAGAGTAAGAGCATGAGGGTATTTCAAATAAAAGATCTTAAAGGTAAACTAGTACTTTTTTCTAACCTTTGTTGTAATCTCCTTCTCTTCCACTGTTGCTTTCATAGATTGTTGATATACATTGGAATAAAAGTGGGGAAAAAACCCGAAGCCTAACTACCACCTGAAACCCTGAAAGATCATCACAACCCAAATGCTCAGTTTCACAAAATTACACATTTACAGATGACAAACATGGAGTGTATTGTTTGTGTTTATTCAGAACAGTAATCAGAACAAGCAACCCCACTGAAGTAACAAAAAGCATCATTTGGCAAATATTCTTCAGACTGGTAAGTGTCCCAAATGCTACTAGTTTTGAAACGTCATACGTTTATTCTCTGTCATTATTAATGTTATGGTGTTACTTTCATTGTGAAATAGCTGTCAGTTGCATGACTATTCCTGGGAGCCCATGGTGACATCATACACACATATGAGAAATTCTTGCCCTATAAGTACTTAAAACATACAGATTTGTTTAACTTTTCTCTGTTCTTCAAAGATTACAAATTCTCTGAGCATAGCCAAGGCTCTTACTAGTCTGGATATTGGTAGTTCTGTGCATGCATTATCTCCTTAAACTGAATAAATATGTAATTATGTCAGAACTCCCACTGATGCTCTCAGGTTTGAAAGTTAACCCTCCACATGTTTTTGCAGATTTATTAACAAAATAAATACTTTTGAGTTATGTTGCTACTAACTCTGCTAAACTTACAAGTATCGAAATGCTGAAAAGTGATTAGTGGGTTGGTTAGTTTGCCCCATTAAAAATCAAGCTTGTTCATAGACTTCCTATATATTTTAATTACTTATAACAAAGATCCAGCCATACTTTTGCAAAGAGGCAACAATGATATGCTACAAGAGGCTCATATGGCCAAACGGATTAACAAAGCCAAACAGCAGTCTTCATTGAAGCAAACCAACTTCCTTTTTAACTTTTATAAATCAGAAATTTCATCAGAAAGTACAGAATTTCCCTTGAAATACTAAACAAATCTTTGAAATAACAGTAATGATGGAAAAAAGCTGAAAATATCAAATAATCAAACTAAATATCAAAAAGTAACTTCCTTTGTTTTCATTTTTAACTGAGCTTGTTGCATAGCTACACTCTGTCATGGTCTCAAGCAGAGATAAGTCATCAGCTGTCTAGCTTCCTGCAGGGCAGGGTAGCCCATACCAATGCATGTATTTCTGGGACCAAAACACTCCAACCTTATTGCTGACTGACAGCACAATAGCTTTCATTTCTAACCTTTCTTGAACTTGGAATCATAACCTCCATAACTACTTTTTTCCTTAATAGTTAAACCAGACACATAGACCCGGAGTCTGTAAGCTGGGTAGGGTGGTGAACATGTGTGGCCATTTACAGTTTTGAAGGACCACTTGATCTGGAACATATACTGAAGTATTAATAAGACACAGGATGAAATATACAGTTCAGCTCCAAGGCAGCATCAATGGGTCTTCCATTATTGTATTTCTTTGGCATGTTTGAAAAGCCATTGCCCTGTGCATGGACATTCTGGCTATGACCTGGGAGAGTGTCCAGTGATGACTCATCTGTTATAATGATGGAAAGGGGGCAAAACAGGTGGTAAAAACCTCACATAAACCATATCATTCATGCCAGAAAGAACAACTTGATACTTACGTAAGGTAGGCTACATGAAAACTCTTTCTACAGCACAAAAGGCAGAGATTTCACATAAGGTAACTAGACAAGTTCACTGCCCAAATTCATACAGCATGATTGATTGTGGACAAGCCACATGTATCAGGACAAAATTTAACATTGGTAACGTGAAGTGGATTATTTCTGTTTTCTGCTTGCAATATTTGGCAGAATCATATGGCTCGTTGCAGCACATGAATAAAGTAAAAATAATAAACATGTAACCAAGTTTTAGGATTCTTTCAGTTAAATCCATTTCCTAATAAATATAACCTCTGTTTTGAATTTTAATAACTATATATTATTTTGTACCTCCCTGTGACAGTAATTTAAGTTTTCATTAGTTCCATTGACAACAAAGTATTTGGGAGATTTATTCTTGTTTCTAAATTATAAATTAATAAAATTAAATTTACCTATCAAGTGTCTTGAATTAGAATAGGCAAAAAAGAGAAAAAAAGTGATCTATTTTTGTTTTCTGCTTTCCTTCTAAACCAGGTGATGCTGCTTAGATTCTTTTTCCTCCTGTCTAATTTACATTTAACTTGGCTGCTGATAATATGTCTCTAATTTGTAATTTCATCTGATTACTGATGACGTACATGGGTTTGAAGTGAATCCTATAATCAGCCTTCATTTTCAGGAATGACTTAGGATTTTGGCTGCCCATCTGAAAAGGATCTGATTTCTTTTATAGAAATCATTGAAACATTCACCATCTGAACCTGTAAAGACCCCTATAGTGTGTGTCTAATCACCGAATCACTCACAGTCCTTGGTTACTTCAGATAATTTAGGTCCACCACCTTTAAAGATTTGTGCTTTTCTTTTGTTTTGCAGGTTTTCTTTGGTTTTGAATATATCCATCATGACCTCCTTTAAAGTAATTAAAACTCTGTGGTAATAGGAAATCTTTCAGGCAACATAATTATTTTCCTATTTGGGGGATCATTTTAATCATTTAAATTATATTTGATTTATTGTACTCATTTTTTACTCGGAGTTATTTCTATGCTTAAGATATGACATCAATGGAATAGACCATTACCATGGGGAAATGCCTCCCTTGTTTCCATAAATAATAATGAGAACTCATGCAATTATAAAACAAATAAATGCTAAAATGTAGACAAAAGGTTTTTTCTCCGGTCAGGTGACATTAGCTCTGTGAAAGAGATCTCTGCAGCTATATCAGATGTCATGTATGCATGTAACAATTTGGATGGTGCAGTAAGTAAGGTGAAAGTTGTGTCTCATACCATTGTGGAACTGCTGCACTCTCATTGCAAGGCATGACAGAACCTGTCCAGTTCTTCATCCAACAGAAAAACATATTGCCCATGCAGATAAAATTCTCTTTAATTTGGTATGCTTTATATCTTCTTTTAGTCTCTGATTAGCAGTTAAGTTCAGCTATTTGGCAGCCTGAGTGATTATCAGGTGCTCTTTTCAGATTCTATTTAGTCTTTGTCTCAGCCTAGTGAAGGTATTTGGTGTTTTCTTAGTGCAACAAGCACTTATTAGATGGCTTCTTACTACAAGCAACAATGATTTTAGTCAGAGAACTTCCCTCAGTGCAGATGCTTTCCAGGGTGTTTTGAACACCTAATACAGTCAAGGTTAGTCACTTGTCTAAATAGCATTAATATACAAAGGCAGAAACCAGGGAAGAGAGAAGGAAACATTCACTGCAGGAGGAAGCATTCTTTAATATGCTGTAAACACTTTCTCTGGTGTACATAAACATATATTTCTGTGAGTAATCTGTAGGACATCAAAATCCATTTTTATCTAGCTAAATATTTTTTTCATGGAAATATATATAAATACATGTATCCTAAGCACACTCTAAGTATCTTTTTCTTTATCTGTCTTTGAAGACCAAATGAACAACATTTTAATGTAAGATGCTAGAAGAACAGTCATTTAGAGCAGGCAATAGCGAGTGCAGTAGCATTACTGAGTAACTATTTTCCCCTCAGACCCTGTAAGAGGGAGAGAAAAAGGAGAAAACAGAAACAGCTTAACTCACCAAAAATCAAACCACTGCATTGCCCTCTTAGCCACTGAATGTTTTGGGATGTAAGAAAGAAGATTACATCAGTGCAATAAAGGCTCCCCGCTCTCTCTACAATCACGAGCTGTACACTATGCAAAAAACCCGGGCTGAAAACTAAAAAAAAAAAAAAAAAAAAAAAAAAAAAAAAAAAAAAGTGCAGCTTTACCCCAGTATCACATCAGAGGCAGAAGTCAGAACAGGTAGAGAGGTATAGAGAACAGGGAGAGAGAGGGAAGGGTTAAAGGCATCATAGCAGCCATTAGAGGGAAAAGTTGAAGCAATACAAGCACAGTAGACTTCTCTCTCTTCCCTCCCCCCCAGTCCCTTTTTTTCCCCCACTCCCCTCTTCCCAGGCTGGATCAGTGTGTAGGGAGGGCAGTCATCACGCCATCCTGAGCAGCAGGAGCTGACGTTGGACGAAGCTGCCAGGTAGCTGAAAAAAGGCACAGAAGGCAGCTGATACACACTTTTTTTTTTTTTTTTTTTTTTTTTTTTTTTTAGTCTGAATCTGGACTTCAAGCAACACAGCGCCTGAGACAGCTCATCTGAACCACACTGTATTGCAATACTTGCTCTTCCCAAAGAAAAAGACTCCACTGAGTAGCAGAATGCTGCCAGTGTTGCAGCTAGGGCTACAATACAGAGCCTTTTTGTAACGTTTTAAAATATCTTTCGGTTCATCTATTTAGAGTTGCATACATACACTCATATAGCAATTCTTCCTTTTTTGAGGGCACCTTTGGCTTTTGTTACCCTGATGTGACTTCTTCTTCGTCTTGGAATGATGGGGATCTTTCTAGCTTATGTTGGATTCATTTTCTTTTCAGTTATGTATATTCAACAAGGACTTTCTACCCAAGGTAAGATCATTTATTGTCAAATACATGTGTGTGTTTTTGTATGCTAA
>JMFS01101356.1:0-18094 GCA_000699545.1 Podiceps cristatus | reverse complement strand
ACCCCAACCCAGGTGCAGGACCTTGCACTTATTTGTAAGTTGTGATGATACTTTGGACACAGACTCCCACAGAATCTTCCTGATTTAATAATATAAGGTATAACTCTGCAGTTAGCTCTGTTCAAAGAGTAAATGGGAGTTGTAAATAGGACATCAAGTGCATTGCAGGAAGCACAGAACTATCTAATCCTCAGTATACTGATGTATCAAAAATCATCTCCTTTGCAAAACATATAGGCATTATGCCTGACTATGTTTATATTGATTAGCCAGGACTCATCTGCAAATACACAAACATATTTGAAACAAAATGCTTCCCTTGTATTTTTTTGATTGAGGGACTCCATTTGAAAAAACTGAAATCACTGGAAGTTGTGGATACTTGGCAACTCTGAAAATAATTTCCTTCTTTATTTATTACAGTTGGTAGTCATCTTTAAACCATTTAACTGTTTTGAAAGTGACGTGTCGGATGAGTACAAATAAAATGCCCGAATCCCCATTATCAAGAAGAAAGAAAAAAAGACGTAGCACCAGCTGTCTCCAGACAAAGTCAGATACAAAGTAATAACTTTCTCTCTACAGCACCTGTATTCAATTTCTAAGATACATCTGTCATTTTATTTTAGCAAACTCTAACAAGATCAGTTCATAGCCATCTGTGTTTCTCTACATTGCAAGCAGTTCAGGTTGTATCACTTTAAAAAATACCATTCAAAGCAAAGCAAAGCAAACAATTGCAAACGATTAGCAGTGACATTTTGAAGTTCCTTACAGCTAACAATAGTTATTATCATGTACTTATAATTGTAAGACCCGTGTGTTCAAGTGTAGGTGAGCTATGAAATGACGCCGAGCTTGCCGAGGGCCACCAGTCCCTCTTCAGCAGCAGCTCTATTGCGTTACCACAGAGTTAAACCTACTGGAAGGGGTTACAAGTTTTTGACATCTCATAGTGCCCATGTAGTCTTTTCTTTAGTCATCCCCTACTATGAAAGAGATCGAGAAGTTTTAAGTATAATCACATCTTATATTTCCCAAGAATCCATGTAATGCGAAGCTAGAGGACAGAGGAATCAGGCTTTCCATATCAACGTGACAGAAGTCCCCAGACAATGAGACTACAGCCATAGGTAACTGGGCTATAGGTTGTTCCTAAGCAGTTTAGGTGCAGAAAAAGCAGAAAATGTACGTACTGCAAAGCTGCCTTGGCATGGTTTTCTAAATTCTCACTTAAGAATAAAGGGTGTCAAAGAATGTGTATCAAAGCATAACTATTTAACTAAAAATAAATGAATAAGGATAAGCCTTTGAGTCTCACTGGATATAGATTCCCAGCCTTGTATAAATAAAAGCCTACTTTGATCCAAGTCCTTCACACATGGTATCAAATCACTTCGCCCAGAACAGCAGTAGTTTGGAAATACGATAATGTGTGGCATTAGAAGCAGGATTTCTGATGCAGAAATTAGGACCGAGGGAGAGGCAGCACATTAATTCAGTATTAAATGGTGCCAATTTAGGGGAATGAAAACAAAACAAAATCAAAACCCCCAGAAAATTATCAGATCAGAGCCAAACACTGTGGATTTATTTTATTCCCTCTGTAGTCAAGCAAAGTATTTATTTTTCCTCATTTGTAGAACCAAAACTTTGCTATTAGTAAAGAACATGAGTTGTGGTCTAATTATAAAAATAATATTTCTGTCTAAAGACAGAAGTACAGTTTGTAAACCAGGCAATTTTCTGCTTCAGTTTATGGCTGATCACGAATGTTGGTCAGTCATAGCCTAAAGTCACCTAAAGATAAGCAGCTATGAATAACTGCATCCTGTCTATATAATGAAGGAAGTTGCAGAAACCAAGATTTTGGACCAAGGTAAACGCTAAGTGCCAGAAACCTAAGGACAGACCGTAAAGGTAAGTCCAGATCATTAATATGGAGTTGGTCCATAAGAACACAGTAGACTCAAAGAAACAAAACCTGCAGGCACAAGGGATTATGGAAAACACTTAGCAAATCAATCAAAGCCAAGAAGTATGGCAAAGGCAAGAGACTGTCGAGAACCTAAGGCACTTAGTGCCAGGTTAATTGCAGTGAAATAGGCAGCAATTTGAAATGATGAGTAATGGATGGGTTATAAAAGCATTCCAGTATCTCTACACTAGAATGTGATGAAACTGTAGACAATTCCAGCAGCAGCGAGGACCAGAGATGAGACAGTACTGTCTGGCTTACTGAGGGTAATTGGTTGTACTCAAGAACTTTCCAAAGCAGAAAAGGAAAAGAGCATCTGAGATTAGAATTGATGCTGCCAGAGAATTGGTGGCTTGGCAGTTCTTCATGGCAGCAAGTATTTTCAAAGATGTAGACCTCTGAACTGTACCAGAGCAGTGTCCTTATACACCAGTCTACTTTTATGCTTATTGTCATCTGATTTTTTTTTTCTCCTTTCACAAAGGCTTTATCTATACTTCTACTTTTAAAGAAAAAAATATCTCTTTGCCAGTTTGTTTGCCCTAACTAGCAAAAATGAGCTATTCTCGGTTAGTTGACACCATACCACTGATAATGCTACTACAAAAGCCTCACTATACTACAACACATGAAAAAACACCATGTGTTTTTTCATGTGCATGGGTGTCAACGTTTATTAACAAACACAAATTCTTTTCTCTTCTCTAAAAAATTTACTAGTAACAACGCTCTTTAGTTTCAATACCTACTAAGAAAGTCACAGTTCATTTCTCATATGTTCCCAGAGGAGATTCAAGTCTTTGCCTAAGTAATTTGACAGAGAATGCTACAGCAAATACAGTTGAGAATGAAGCTGGCAGCATTTGACAACTCAGTTGGTGGGAAAACAATTACCTGTCCTTCCAATCCTCACCTTGAGGTAAGAAATACCCTCTTTAAGTACTCTAGAGTATCACTCAACTTTACAAATAGTAGCATTTCTATCACGAACAGCAGTTTCTTTCCTTTTGGGTCCTTAGTATTTCAATTTGTTTGTTTCCCAGATCACATAAAATCTTGGGTTTATAGTAAACAACTATATGTATTGCACATATATTAAATGGTACACCTATTTTTGTTGTAAAAATCTTAATAAATCTTACTCAGGGGATACCTGACATTTAATTTATTGGAAGGATAACACTTTAAAAAAATTATAAGTATTATTTTTAATGTACAGATATGTAGGACTGATTTTATTATTTCCCCTCCTGTTTCCAAATGCTCTGAGGTCTTAACAAACTTACAAAATACTTACCATTATACTTGAATTCAGGGTCACTTTCAGATTCTGAAGCTCTTGAAGTGTTACCACTTCATTGACATATATATTAAGGACTTCCCACAGTTGCCTAACCTAAAGCATCTAGGTCCCTTTGATGTGCCCTATTTTATCTGAAATATTGGCATGATCTTGGTCAATGAGATGCAAGACCTATGAGAGATTCATGCCCTTCTGGGCTTGCAGCTAGAGGAGAGGCAGAATACCACAGGCATCTCAAATGGCACAGACAACTACATTAGGGGGGGAAAAAAAAACCCAATCAAACATAGAATCATAAAATCATAGAATGTTTTGGGTTGGAAGGGACCCCCAGAGCCCATCTAGTCCAACCCCCTGCAGTGAGCAGGGACACCATTACCCAGATCAGGTTGCTCAGAGCCCCGTCCAACCTGGGCTTGAAGGTTTCCAGGGGTGGGGCCTCCACTACCTCTCTGGGCAACATGAAGGATGAGATTCAATTCTCAGGTAAAAACACTTGCATTTACTCACATGCCCTGGCTCCCACTATCATTAGCAAGGATGCAAATTTTAATTAATTTGTCTGAACATAAGTATCTAGCACCATTTGAAATTCTCTAGGGTATTCTGCTTGCCCTTCAGCTGCTACTCCAGAAGTGACATAAGTGCTGTCCCTCATCTGCCAGCTCTTGAAAAACACACCAGAAAGCCTGCAGTGGCTCAAGTAGCACTAAGCACCTATGTGCAGGAACCAGGTGGTGTCCTTGGCCAATTCAGTTAGGGCCTTGACAGCTAATCCTTGATCTTGGTTCAATTAACTAAGCAGTGTCTACTTCCTTCTGAGATGGCTGCATGGACATTGAATTGAGCCCAGTAAGTAGGCTGTTAGACTCTGTTATGTTTATTTACTAGATCTCCTTTGACTATGATAGGAATTTAGATATCTGGCTCACTTGTAAGCACCTGTATAGTATACAACTAAATTTAAGCATTCTAGTTTAAAACTGAGTTCCATCCAAATAATACTGTTCCATAAATATAAGTTTCTTGTGACCTTGTATGTAGAGTACCAGGCACCTTGAATGACATTACACACCTATTTTTAAGCAACTGTATTCTTCTCTAAGAGTGTAATATAACTTTGATGTCGATTCAGGTGCCTAGACAAAGATGTCTAGTGTCATTTGGGATGTTCTAGGATACTCAAGAAATGAGGGATTATGCCATGGGTTATATCAAGGCCTGTGCTTTTCCAAAGTGACAAATGGAGGTCAAAGCCAGCATCCCATAGCATTTCAAATAGCACTGGATGACTATATGTAGGTACTCTAATTAAGCTGTCTACAATTTCTTTTTCAGTGTGATCACAGATGTTTTAGTTTAGACCCCCACTCCCCCATAAAATCATGCATGGCTAAATGCTGAGAAGCCAAAGGTTCCAAACCAAAGAAAGTCCATAGAGAGGACCAGCAAAGAAATTTGTATTTTCTATATCTCATACTTTCACACAAAACTTCTTCAAGAATATAAACTCAATTTATTAAAATACAGGAAACAGGGCCTCAAAATTTCCCATTTATTATAAATTAATTGATCTGCAATCATTGAGTTATCTATTCTGAATGAAATGTTAGGATGTCAATGTAAACATCTATTGAGATTAAATCTACAGTTGGATGAGCTCTCTCCAACTATCACCCTGCACATTTCCTACCTTTTAGAGTGTTCAGACACTCTAAAATTGCTTCTTTCTGAAAACATGGGTTAATTAATTTTCTTGCATGCTCTAGCTGAGCTGCAGTGATACGCCTAGTAGGCAAGGAACCCAAAGTTCTGCGAAATAATTTATAGTGTTGCTTTTGAACTGCCTTAAAGAATTAAAGCAAGGCAGCACTAATAACAGTGAAGAATTTTGCTAGTAATAAAAGTTGTTCTAATAAAAAAAAAAAAACCACAACAAAAAACAACTGACTAAAACTAAACTGCAGTAACGTTTTTGATACACTCCCTTCATATCACCATAATCTTTTACTGATAGAATATTTTCTCCCTTCACCGTGCATTTTACTGGCTCCCAACATTATAACCTTCTAAGAAGCTAAAGGGTCTGCATAATGGGCACTTCTTGATTTTCTTATCCCATTTCACTCCATTTTGAAGACAAATCAGCCAACCAAGAGTGTCAAATGTGGCGGAAGCAGTAGCTCCCTCCACTCCCAGAGGCTTCAAGAACTCTCTCAATTTCATGCTTCCTTGCACAATTTTATTTACACTAAAACCATTCTGCTATGTGCTTCAGAGCAAATACTTGGTCTTGATCTCCCAGCAAACCTTGGCCATATTACCTGAACACTCTGTGAAACCTTGAGTCTTTACTATAGACTGTGGCTGACATAGCAGGTGAAATACAAGTGAACTGCATAATGGAAGTTAATGTCCCATCAAAATGGGGTCAACAGGATACAATAAAATGTGTATATCATCTATTCATACTGTGCAAGCTTTTCTTCAAAATAGTATTTAGATTTAAAATGAATGCTGTAACACAGATACTTTTGGTGGGGTGCTGCTAATTATCTTTTTGAAATTCAGGTTGGTGTCTTAGAGAGATTCTTTCAACAACTGTTCAGATTAATAATAATTTAATTTTAAAATCTATAATATTGGCAGCTTCTCAGCAACATCTCCACAAATAAACACAGCTACAAATAAAACCCCAAATACTACTGAGGTTGCATTTGACAAGCTTAATTACACAGGCTTTTTAAAAAATTACTTTTATACTGTTTGATTGTCTCTGTAAATTATCAGCTTAAACTTGAGCATTTAGCATAGTTTCTCCATAAAAAACCTTCATGCATGTATGTGAAGAAATAGATTTTCTTCTTGAAAGACACTCTTTAACACTCAAAGCTTTAAAAAAATCAGTAAACAGTGCGGAATACCTATTTTTTATGCAGAATATAAAGCCTCTCTTCAAAGCTCTTATTTAAATATGTTAACTACTTAGACACTTTTCTAATGCAAATTGGCATGAATTGAAAGACACACTGAAAACCATTTTTGCTGCATACCATTCAAAGTTAAATGTACCTGTTTTGTACTTCTATAGAATACATCTATTTCTTACTTCCCTGGAACTTTTCTCTCAAGAATTTAAATTATAAGATGAAAGAGAATACTTTTATTTCACAGTGTGATGGAAAGGACCAGGTTCAGTTTCTGACTTTGCTTGTTCTGACCCAGTAACAGCTATTTGATTCAAACAAAACGGACAAAAACCTCAGCTATATAGAAAACAACAGTAAAAAATTATGATTGTTTTGCAAAATAGTGCTAAGAAATTTTCATTGCTATCCATACCACTGGATTTTCCTAGGTTGCTTGTCTAAATTGAAAATGCTGATGAAACTCAAACTCGGTCTTCCAAGTACTGAAGGATCATGAGGTGATTACACACTCCCATCTCTGTAGAGTTTCATTCTAAATCAGGTGTCTACAGTTGGCAAAGACTTATCACAAAGCCTTTTAAAAACAAGAAATTTTACTTTTTCTCAAATGACATAGAAGTCTGCTTCAGCAATGTCAGAAGTTTTTTGCATAGATTTATTGCTGTATTAGACAATAGATCACACACTTGTTTTATATTCTGTATAACAATATTCTCACAACAACTTCACAAAGTATTTAAAGTGGACCTACTTTTATACTTACTCTTCTGCGATTACAAGAGTATTTTATTTGTGGGAGGGAGGGGTTCCCCTTTATACAGCTATTTTTTGGTTCATTACTATTTTGGTATACAACTTAGGAACTTTTCTCTCCCCAAGTAAAGAAACAATAGCAGAAATAGGGCTAGCCAAAATCAACAGATGCTTTGTAGATTGTCATAAAGCCCTGGTTGATAGTAAATGCTGATTTACCTAAAACACTCAGTTATTCTTCAATTCTTAGACAGTTGCATAAATCACCATGGGCTTTATTGAATCTCATGTTTTTTCATGAGATCAGAGAATGGCTGAGGTTGGAAGGGACGTCTGGACGTCAGTCGGTCCAACCTTCCTGCACAAGCAGGGCCACCTAGAGCTGGTTGCCTGGGACTGTGTCCAGACAGCATTTGAATATCTCCAAGGATGGAGGCTCCACAATCTCTCTGGACAACCTGTGCCAGTGATCAGCCATCCTCACAGCGAAAAAGTGGTTCCTGATGTTCAGAGGGAACCTTCCATGTTTCAACGTGTGCCCACCGCCTCTTTTTTGCATCCTCCCTTCAGGTATTTGTACACATCGGTAAGATCCCCCACCCTGAGCCTTCTCTGCTCCAGGCCAAACTGTCCCAACTCTCTCAGCTTCTCCCTGTATGTCCAGTGTTCCAGTCCTTAATCATCTTAGTGACTCTTCACTGGACTTGCTCCAGTGTGCCCACCTCTCATACCTCCAAGCGTTTATCTGCAAAGCTGCTTTCTAGACAGTTGGCTTCCAGCCCGTACCGGTGCCTGAGGTTGTTCCTCCCCAGGCACAGGACTTTGCACTTCCATTTCTTGAACTGCATCAGCTTCCTATTTTCTTTATTCTTCTTAAAGCAAATTACATTGCGATAACACTCTGGAGAAATAAAACCAAAAGGTCAAAACTATAAGAAAGCTTAAACTTCTTGGAGTTTAAAGTATTATGGCCCTTTGAAAGAGCTTAAAGGATTTTACTTTGTAAACTCTGTATGTTTGTGAAATTTCTTTCTTCTGTATTAAATCCATGCCTTCCTCTTACTCTTATCCAAAAGTGAGACTGTTTAAATGTGAGACTAAATAATGAAAACTTGAGATTAGTAATGGAAAAAAGACCAAAATCCAATATCTGAAATAGCATAAATTTTTCCCTTTTTCATTTTGGCTTAAAACAACTTTTTTAAGAAAAAAACTTTTCTCTCCTAGCCTGTGTGATATTTTAAAAAGTCACTCCATACATTTTCATTTTGTTTTCCTTACCTTGAAATTTTCAATTTTCTTTTTTTCTTTCCGTATAAAGTCATGTGCTCATCATGTTACTGCATCATATAGTGCCACATGACAGCAAGAAACAAAGATATGCATCATGTAGCAGACTTGAATCCAATCATATGAAGGAGAGAGAAGCCATACTATAAATCTTCAGTATTTATGTAAGATAAGTGGTGGGCAGAATTGTCATATTCTTTCAAATCTTCCTTAAAACTATCTTACTTCATGTTCTGGCTTTACCACCTCAATCTACAGCCTTTTCTGTGTCTGAAAGCATGTTTTCCAACATCTGCTCTTATTTCTCTCTTGAGCATCTGCTAATTTGACATTTGTTAGTGGAATTTTTTCTTATTTTTTTTTCCCTCTACCTATATTGACACCAGAAATAAAAAAAAAGAAAAAAGAAAAAAAAAAAAGATAGATTCTTCTTCAGAGGAGTCAAAACTGGACAACAGCCTGTTAGCTTGTTTATCTGGAAGCCAGGAATTAAGAATGCGATTGCAAATTAAGTTTCTTCATTTAGCAAAGTGATTGTGTTGCGTATTCCATTTGATGTGGCACTGCTGTTCCAGCCTGGACCTTGTTTTGGTTTATCTCTAACGGCAGACGTCTAACAACGAGGTTGCTATAACTTAACTTGTTCTAGCTTTAGCTCTGCGCAATTCTGTAGTGGCACAAAAATAGTTACAGCAATTTTGATTTATATATATACACATATATTTATGTTTAATCAAAGGATAGTAACAGCAAACAGTAATTCTGCATTGAATGAACATTATCCATGGCTTTAAAACAAAAATGGCACAGAACGAAGTATCTCTGTCTTTGGAATAAAAATGTTGTGTAGAGCACTATAAGCATAGGATGGTAGCAGAGATTGTGGAGGTGCTGACACAGGAGAATAACAGAGGCTCCAACGCTACAAATAAATCACCAACAGTCAATTTGTGGTGACTACAGGGATGCAGTTTTGGGAGCTGTGTAAAGCTGGGTTTAGTTCAAGGTCAACAAAGAGCAAAGATCAAGCATATTGATGTAGAACCCTATACACAGCTTTGTTTTGTGAACTAATGAAGGAAGAACAAGCAAGCAGGATTGACAGAAGATTTAGGAAAATTTGCAAGCAATTCCTCTCAAACAAACCCAGGAGCAGGGAGGAAGAATTGCCCAGCATCAGCAATGGCCTTCTGCTAATATGGAGCTGGGATGCTGAGACCTCACCACAACACCATCTCCACCACCTCCTTCATGAGGAAGATGAGTGCTGATGGCCATAAGAACCAGAGGAGCAGAGGAAGGGTGAGCATAACCCCAGGGAAAAGAGGCACGGTTACGCATGTACACATATCGTGAGAGTCACATTTTAAATGGTATTACTATTGGGACTTTTTTCTATGACCGTGTACTTTTCTGTACTTAGACCCAGACTAGCAATAATTATTTGGTTAGACTAGTAAGACTTCTACTAGACTCACAATATATTGTTGGCTCTGTATAAATTATGTTTTTCTTTTTTGACCATAACAAAATTTTGCATGCAAAACTGCATGACTTTAAAGGTAATAACAGCCCTGAGCTGCCATTCTGCAAAAGGCGGTAAGTTCACTTTTAAAGAATAGTATCATTCACATATGGTTTGGGTTAGACAAGGTATCCTTCCATAAGTTTTTTTCTCACCTGCACTAAGATGTTGCCCTACCAAAACAAACTGAAAGCAAATCCTTAACTATGATCTTTCTTAGAAGAAGTGATTACCTTTAATTATTTTTATAATTGCAAAGTATTCCTAATGGTATATTCCAAAGATGAATTTATATTGTATTATTCTGACACCCATACTAATTTCCATGTAAATAGTCAGATGTCCTTATATTTGGCCCTACAATTTTTGCTATTAAAATTATACTTCTCTGTTTTATATCTTTTTTTCCAGCCAGGGTTTCTGATGGCCCATTTATCTGCAAATGAGAAATCATATTTAATAAACCATATTCTCATGCTTTAAACCTCTTTCTACTACATTTTTCTTCACCAACTTGTTTTGGTGCTGTCTTCTATTTCAACTTTTGTAAATATTTTACATGCAATGACAAAACTAATTTTTAACTTTTTTTCTTTCCCAGTGAAACTCTGAACTTCCTTCACAACATCTTATTGCCCAAATATCTGGAAAATTAACTTTGGGATTCAGTACCTGAGATATTTGAAACTTTGACCCATCAAGTTAGCAAACTAGTTCAGCATGCACCTAATTGATATCCCTGTCCAAAAGTGGCAAACTGTAAGCATTAGATTAATCTTTCTTTTCTGAAAAATATAGGGTTCGCCTAAAACAAAAAATATTGTGAATTTCAGGTAATGTTGACTCAGTAAAAATCAAATAAAGTGGGGTTTGTCTTTGAGATTATTTTGTTTTGTCTTTTCTCTAAAATGTTATTTGAAACATTTTAAAATGCCCAAATTCTCCACAAAATATTTAATTTTAAGTGAAATTTTCATTCTAAAGCTATCAATTCTCAGATTCATAAAAAAATTACAGAAAATATACTATGTATTCAACTGATACATCCTCCCTCACCTATTCTTTTTTGTCTAATCGACTTTCAACTAAAAGGAAAACTATACACTTGATTAGGATTGGAGAAGACAAGGTTGGAATTATATCTTTCATCTTTAAGGAATTCATGCAAGCAATACTTTAATCACTTTTCTACATCCCAATGATTCCAGTGAGATAAAAGTACATGCTTAAGAAACAAACACAGATGCATTTTATCCTAGATCTTTTCTCTTGGTGAAAACAAGAACATCTTTAAGCATCCTGATTTCCCAAACTCTGGCAGCTATCTGGATGTCTATATACAATATTCTACAACTAAACTGTTCCTCTACTGTCCAAAAAAAAAAAAAAAAAAAAAGAAAGATAGATCATAATATCATTGCCATCATTATGACAATATTAAAAATAATTACCATCACGGTAAAATATGAAACTTCTATTAATTTCCATTCCACTCTTCATGGAGTAGAATGTCCTCTCCCAGTGATGAAAGAAAAAAGACCATCAAAGAATTAAAGAAACAGGTTTGAAAAACATTTTAATAAATGCTTCCATCAGATTTTGAAAGTCTTCTAATTTTCTGTAAGAAAGTTATTTAATACACTTATTTATCATAATTTCACAGCCAGTGGGCTACTTGTGGGAAAACTTTTAATTTGGCACTATTTTAATTTACTTAAATGCAGGTAATACAAAGACAAGTTTATAAAAAATGAACAGATGATATAGTATTTCTTGCTATTCCCAGCAAGAATGTAAACCCCTATGCTGGTGTTTGGTGCAATCTTCCTAGCTTTTCCTTTCAACAGACAAAACAGAGTCCTCCTCTGTGTAGAAAGAAGTCTGTAGAGACATTTCATGGATAGTTAGAGGAATGTGGGTTATGTGAAACATGAGTTACATGTTGAAAATAGTTTTTCTAACATATTCTTCCAGATTTCCATGTATTTGTGTGCCACAGAAATACTTCCATTCTCTTTGTCACTGCTTCTCACTGTGTCATGTCTTGGTTTTAAAACATATATAGAGTTCTTCAGAAAAAAAAGAGAAAAAAATCTTTTATTCATTCCTGCAACTATTTTCACTAAGCACAATTACATAATTAATTTATCAATGTGTTGCAAAATTAGGATTTCTAGACACAATTTGTTGAAGTTTCAATTTTAGGCTGGACAGAATTGTAGTGACTTCACTAGGACTGCACTGACTCATCAAGGAGCCAGCATATGGAGGAATATTGACCTGTGGAGGACTTAGTTGCCTAAACTCAGCATTATTTCAGGCAGTGTGGTATGCTTCCTGACTCCTAGCTACCTCCCCAGGAGAATGTAAGTCTTCTGGAGACCTTATGCTCAGTTCTGTAACCCTCAGCCCAGGCAGTTTGCTCTCCGTGAGCCAAGCCTCTTTTGGCTCAGTCTGGTGGAGAAAATTGGTATGAAGGTATGAGAAAGTCCATTGGCTACATCATGCAATATAAGGAAAGCAAAATCAGAGACAGCTAAGCAATTGCTTAGCAGATCAAAGATTCAAGAGCAAAACCACTGACATAGGAAGATACAAAACCCAAAGGAAAAGAGCAGACAGGGAAACCCAGCAATACTGAGCACAGTTTGTTTCTCACCTGACTGTGGAGTGGTCACCCAGCTGAGATGTTTTGGGTGTGTCATTACCAGATCATATAAATGCTTAGCCTAGTAACTCATTAGTCCCAGTTATTTGTGGTGCGTACTAGCCAGCAAATAATTGCTTTGCACTCATAAGTTCTTTGATGAGTCTGTGCACAATAAAATTTGCCCATACAACACGAAATGATGCCTGAACATAGTGTCTAAAGCACTTAAAAATATTATGTCTGGCTGCCAACTGCCATGCCAGAATGCTGTGATACATTGATCTCCAATGTATCTGGGGTTTATCATCCAGTCCCATGATGATGTGGTAGATAATCTAGGGAATTTCAAATGGCCCAAACAGACAACTTATTCTGCCCATCCTATCAGTAGTTTACCTGTGTAACATGTAGGGAAAACCATCTATTTAATACTCCTACTCTGAAATTCCCTTTGGAAGATCCTACTTTCCTTGTCGACTATGGTGAATTTTGGAGATCAAGTCCTGCATTAAGTTTTGAGATTAGTTCACCAAATGCATCTCTTGGTGCCCACACCAAGTCTTAGCTTCAGACAGGAAAAATCTAAATGTAGGTGCCTCCAGAGCAAGTGTCTAAATAATGTCTAATTCAAAACATCCCAACTTAACTGAGACATCTTCTGGGAATGGGAAAGCCTTCTATTATATTGACTGAAGACGTGGGTCTCGATTTAATTGCTGAAAAACAGTTGCTAAAAACTAATGTCATTGAGATAACCAAGGATGTATCTTGGATCATACAGGACATCTCACATAGAATTTGAAACAAGCAACTAGACAATTGTCTAATCTTTGTATGTGTGTTTAGGTAACTATGTTCAGGCAAATAAATCAGTGGGTCTGGAGAACTACGCAGTTTATCCTACTGGATAGCTGAAAAAATGCCAGCATCCACTGATGATTTTGGCAAGTTTTTTGCAAGCACTCAGTTCAACTTCTTTATCACAGGCATCTAGTGTCATTTGAAATGTATTGCTGTAATCTCCCTGGCCTCAAACTGTCACACCAGAAGAATGCGGGTCTCCACAATGTCCTGTGTCGTATCTCTCCATTGCAATTAATGGACAAATTCCTGTCCATTGCAACAAGCCTGAATCAGAGTTCTCATGAAAAAGACCAACATAAAAAAAAGCATACTCATCAATGTCTCTAACAAGTCTTGTGTCATACCCGCTCCTCTGGTAGATAGATTTTGGATATTCTGGGTTTTCTTCAATGAAACTAGACACTGATGCTTACATAAGTGATTTGAGCCTCCTTTGACTTTAACAGAAGTTCAGATAGCTAAACACTACAGTTTGTGATGTTGAGTAAGATGTTTTATAACAACTAACATAGTTTCCTCAAACTACATGATAAAAGGTAGGTTTTGTATTTGGGGGGGGGGAATACAAAAAGCCCCACCAAATCCCAACCTACTATATATCTTTGCTGGCCCAGCAAACTAACATTGCACATTCCTAGATACACTGACTTTTGCATGCTTTCCAGAAGAATGTTGGCACCACTTCTTTCCTAATTAGTCTTTAAAAACTCTAGCCTACACATTATCTCATGGAAAAAAAAAAGAAAAACATCTGAGAGTAGGGAGGAGTTTAGTACATTCCATCACAATCACGTTTACAATCACAAAATCAGTAACTGGGGAAAGTTCACACTCTAAAGAGAACCAAGACTTGTAAGGCTTAGTTATGAAATTGGACAATTTTGTTTTACATGAATTGTTCTGCTCTGTCTCTGCTACTTCCCATAGTCTGTACATATTTCTACTGTATTTCTGCAGTAGAAACTACCTACATAAAATTAATCTTGATGACATCATGTGGAGCTAGTTAGTCAGAACATTTAAGGAGGATAAAGCACTTTAGCCTTAAGGACTCTTAAAATGAGAATCATTTATTCTCTGTTGTCTTCTGTGAAATGGATTCTTGCTGTTACTAATGTAAAAACCTGCTGCTAAATGTTTTGACTGTACATATTAGCCAGCTGGTGGTTCAATTCTTAGTATTGAGTTGCCCAGAACTGAAATAATTAATTTAGCTAAGAAAAGTGCATTGTGTTATACCTTTTGGATTTGTGACTGTAATCTGTAATCACTAGGGTGTTTATTTGGATTTGCAATAATACTGGAGTTGGTAATTTATAACAGGAGAACAGGAGCTAACTAGGTGGAGCTTATGAAGCTTGGAGTTTTTCAAGAATAAGTTGCAGAACTTTTTATAATACGGATGCTGTTAGCATTATACAACTGGTTAAAATATTAATCTATGTTATCCAAATAACCTGAAAGCAAAACATGTGGATTTGAAAGGTCTTTTTCTAAGCACAGGTATCCTTAATATTGTCTGTTCATACCTGTATAGCAAGAAATAAATCAATCCTCACTGCCGTCTGTGGAAAAGCTCCTGCTGACTGTAAAAAGATTGGGCTCGAGTTCTCAACAAAAAGACTACTTAAACCCAAAGAGATCTATTAATACCAATTTATATGATTTTTTTTTTTTACTGCATATTTGTTATTTCTGTTAAATTCTGCTCACTCCTTGTGTTACAAAAGGCTTCTAAGAAATGTAATATATTAAGACTACCTGATACTTGAAAATTTGAGCCAGGGAAATACTGCAATTCAAATATATTAATTTGCAATTTCGTCCAAACACTGCTTTAGATTTTTAAAAGGAAGAAAAGAAAAAGGTTTGGGGGAGAGAGAGAGAGAGAAGAGAATCATATGATAACACGGTTCTCCAAAAGATTGCTAGTAAGAAGATGAATATTTGTCATACAATATTCATCACATCAGACATTGCATTTGATACCTTCTCAGGTATCTAATAGAGCCAGATGATGATCCTTCTACCCTTGAAGAATATGGAAGAACCAGAGGATACTCTCAGACTCTAAGGCTCTCAAAAGCACCTATTGAAGGCTCTGTTCCTAAATAAAATGTGTCTCTACTTGCAGAAATGGGTGGCTGACCTGGTGATTTATTGATTTTACATTAAGAGGATTTGCATTAGTCAGGTTTGGTACGTGATAGATTCCATTATGGCAGACAGATGAAGAGTCAAACAGAGTGGACCATCATAGGTCACTGCGAATCAGAGAAAGTGAGAAAGCTGTAATGGCATCAATACTAATCCCTTTGAAAGGCAGATGTTTTTTGTTCTTGTTATTTTACAACAGTGATGAATTTTATAATTGTGTATTGCTACAGTTTGTGTTTTAATTACACTTTTCTATTTTTTTTTAATTTCAATGCCAGTCTGTTAATGTACAATTATTCACAGATGTTTAATTACTGTTTACAGATGTAAAACATCACATTTTAGCAATTCAGTTCTCAGTAGTGACAAAAAAGTGTGGGTTTTGAATTGCTAAAGCCAGGAAAAGGGTATCAGCAATACTTAGCAGTCTCTTTCAGCCAAGGTGTGATATGAGCTTATAAAAGTTACTAAATACTACCCTAATTTAAAAATGGCAAATAGAAACTGCCAGATATGACTGTGAACGTCACACTGAGTGTGTATTATAACTAAGAACAGGTTAATGGAATCATTTTGGTTGGAAAATAAGATCATCGAGTCCAACCATTAACCTAACAATGCCAAGTCCACCACTAAACCATGTCTCTAAGCACCTATTCTACACATCTTTCAAATACCTCCAGGGACGGTGACTCCACCACTTACCTGACAGCCTGTTCCAGTGCCTGACAAGCTTTTTGGTGAAGAAATTTTTATCAATATGCATCTAACCCCCCCCTGGCACAACCTGAGGCCACTTCTTCTCCTCCTATCACTTATTATGTGGAAGAAGAGGCCCAAGAACAAAAGAAAACAAAAAACCACAAACAAAAAAATATTTGTCTAGTTCAATGTATTATCTTCAATGGGAAGTATACAATAGTAGATGTCTAGAACAGGGAAATTATGTAGTAATACTTAATTGGAGTGAAATGTGGACTAAGACAAGCAGAGTCCTTGTACGATACTGTCAGCCACATCAGTAGTATTTTCCTTTATAAATATCCTATATGAGAAGGACACTGAAAGTTCTTAGTTCTTTTTCTGAAACACAAACTGGAAGCAAACTAAAGAGTTACAGACTTATGTCCTACCTGTCACAAATCGCTTTTCATAAAAAAAAGTGTCTTGAGTAGTGTTGCTTTTACACTCATTCAGAAATTTTATGTTAAAATATATACATAGAGAAGCTGAAATATAGTTTATTTAAGTGTTTACTCATTTTACCTAATAACAGCATTTTGATGCTGAGTGAACTTAGAGATACCCTTGCATTCATTTTTCAAAATTTGCATTTAAATAAAATATTCTGTTTTACACTTCAGTATTAAGAAGTGTATATAATAATATTATCCTTGCACAAGAAAATGAAATTTTCCTGTGATGGTGTTGAAGGATTTCCATTTATATGCAGATTCTGACTTTTACCTCCTTGCGAATGCTTCTTTGAAATAAGAGCAGGAAAATAAACATTGCTTAAAAAAACCCAAAAAATCTCAGGAAGAAAAACCCATCAGCTCTAATCAAGTATGAATCAGCTTCTTACTAATGAGTGAACCCACCTTCCCAAGAGGATTTCTTTTGTTGCTATTTGTTTGCTAGGCAAAAAAGTCTCAAAACATCTGTATTGTCGTCTTTTCATTAATTTCCCTCTGCCTTATCACTATTGTTTATTGCTCTAAGCCATATATCCTCCTGATCTCCAAGGCTTATGACTCTGAGATCATACTTTCTCTGTATTTAAAATCGGTATCTAACATCTCAAATGGCAAACACGTCTATTTTTAAGTGAGCAAATCCCCTCCTTGTAATTCAGTGTGTGCAACCTGAAGGTGAAATACCACCCTGAGAGTCTGAAAGAAAAGTTAACGACAAGCACATTTTTCTGAACTAAATAAGTTAAACATATTTGATTAACTTTGATAATAATTTAGAATAACAGAAAACAGCAGACAACATGACAATGTAATTACAATGTATTGTTCCTAAATTCACGTTTTCATAAAAAAACCCAAGATTTTTTGTTTAAGGCCAATTAACTTAAATTTCCAATGTATTCATAACAATTTTTAGAAACAAAAGAAGGATTTTGACACTCAAATGAGTTAAAATAGCATACTCTTGTTTTCAATTCTGACAAAAACCTGTTATATTAATTTTGGAAAAAAGAAGAGAGGTAATCAATAAACATCTCTAACCCCATAATCAAAAAGGAATAAATAGTGAATATTATCACAGGTAAACATATTATCTCTGCCCTTAAGCAGCTTTTGCTTACTTATAAATTTAATTCATTCTTCGTTGGCATATCATTCTTGAAGGAGAACAATCACATGTGATGCCATAATGAGCCATGTAAAGCAGCCTAAGCCTGACCACAGCAAGTTGTTACTGGGATATGTGCACAACAAAGTCTAACCTATCGCATAGCAAATGTTTGGTGTGCAAGCACGTATTTTTGAAAAAAATGAACTCTTCTTTACCCATGGTGAATACGCTGGAAAGACACTTTGGCTGAAAGCAGAAACAGCGTAGTGATATGAAGCAGGGCACTCTGGTGGGGTGCACCGGGGGTTTCCCAAACTGGGGAACCTCAGGGGGAGCC
>KL280310.1:0-31052 GCA_000699545.1 Podiceps cristatus | reverse complement strand
CACCAAAGGAAAGAACAAATTCCCTCGCGCCGTCAAATAATTCAAAGCCTTTTCCTGATCACAGTCAGGATTCCCCTGGGGTGCAGGGCATGCTCACAGTCCAGCCACACCAGGGACCCGATTACCACAGGGCCAAAGACGTTCCTGCTAAAAGTCATACTAAAAATTCTGCTCCATTTTGTAGTGCGGATAAGACCTTTATCAGCATTGCGGCTGGGAGAGGAACTGTGATAATGTGTGATTTGCCTGAGCCGAACCCCTTGAGTTAGTAGCTGGTTTGTGCCTGCAGAGAGAACTCCCCACCAAAATTCAGCACCAAGCCGTATCAGCCGCTACTCCAGCTCTTGTTATCTTGACAGAACCCATGTCATATCCCCAAAGATTTAGTAGAACAGGGACCTTGTATTTTAAAACTACATCAACTCTGCATTAAGATTACATGGTGAAACTTCCTCCTGCTAGAGGAATGCAGAAGTAACATTTCTTGTACTAGCTCTGATTTGCTCAAATTGCTTAAACATCCCAGATTTAGGTTGCATTTAATAACCCAGTATGTAACTGAAAATTATATATTCACAACCTGAAAAGTTAATCTTATTACAAGCTACTACTTTGATATTACCTGACATTGTGCTAACACAGACTTTACATTTCAAGCAGCAGCTAAAACATAACTTATTGAATATGTTGATAACCAACCGGTGTATTTGTTCACTTAAGCTCTACAAAGGTTGGCTATGGAAAACTGACACGGAGAAGACTGCAAAGAGGATTAATACGGGCATTCTGACCGTGCTTCTATGCCTCACTCTTCATATGAAGGAGAAAAATCCAAGCTCCCAGATCGATAGCTATTATTTTGCAATTTTAGAGGAATAGAGGGAAACTTTATTGCAATCTCTTGTAGCTGAACGAGCCATTCTTGCACATACAAATGTCAGACTCATTGCAGAGCACTGGCCATGCTTGGAGTGGTACAGAACATTCTCCCTTCTCGAGAGCCCTGAAGGATGCTCACCCGCGTGGCTCAGGAGCCTGCCATTTTCCATCACTGGCAGATTCTCTACAGGTCCTCACAAAACACACAATAGATGTGCCCTATGAGTACTGCTCGAAGCATCCAGGGCTAGATCCTGGGGTAATATTCGGCTCAGACGCTTTCCAAGGGAGTAATAATGTGATGAATTACAAAGTCAATCAGAGAGAAGATGCCTCTTGTGCAGGAGGCGCTGGAAACACAGGAGCCCCCGATAACACTCTCCTGGCTGACTGAGAACAAGGCAGAATGAACAAACCTCCCTACATACCACACCACGCACCAAATATCCCAAGCGGGACAAGGCTGCAGCACCGGTCTGCAAGTAACAGGAAAGGCGGCCGGGCAGAAAGGGCAAACACACAGAAGCAGCGCTTGGCAGACCTGGACTGTCCTCGCCAGCTTCCTCTCCCACAACGCCGTTGCAGTACATGGCATGCAGCTCTATCTCCGTAGCTGGAAAGCCTTGGTCACACAGCGGGCACAACACACGGTCAGCAGCTGTGGGACTGCACTCAGGCACAGTCCTGCCAGCATCTTCATCTCCATCAGCCTAAGGAAGAAGAGGAAAAAACCAGCCAGACAGTTAATTGCGCTCTTTCTCTTCTTTTTGCCAGGTGCAGAGCTCCACGCTGTCTGGTAGCTACTCACCCTCCCATAGCCTCAATTTTTCTTGGAAAGTTTTATTCTCCCTTCATCACATATTGGTCAGAAATAACTCCACTGGCTGAGTAAACTGTGCAGCACTAATAACGAATTCTTCTTCCAATATGGTGAAATCTCCCTGCATAGCCGTGCACTACATTTAAGGCAAATATCACCTGTACTACTGCACAAAAATGGCAAAGCTTCCATTAATCAGGAAAGCTCAGAAGCGAAACTGATAGAAAATTCATGGGGCAAAGCAAAAGTTCAACACCTGACTTGCGCTCATCAGTTTCTGGACATGATCCACACTACACAGGCGGCACTGTCTGGGAACACAGCTTCCCCCAGGATGAGAGGAGGCTGCTGTGCTCTTAGGGAGTCTGGAGGGATCACTGGGAAGCTCCTCCTCTCTAGAGGAGGTGGCTGGAGCAGTCATCAGAGGGGACACAGATCAAGGAGAGAGGCAATGCCGTTAAAAATACCGTCACACAAAATTACTAGCAGTGGCTTTTTGCCAGGGCAAAATGTCACAGCCCGTGTTTGTTCTCCAGGTGCCATTACCACTTACTGATACTTCCTTTTCGCATTGGTTACACGGCTTCAAAGGTGCTCCACTACCCACCTGCGGAGATACAGCCTGCTCCCTAGGCTACTGACGTTCCCAAGACACAGCACGTCGCTGCCATCTCACTCATAACTAGATCTCTGCCTAGTCAGGCTTGCTACAAGATTTCTCCACATTCAAGAAAAAAACCACTCTGCCCCCCCCACCCCACAATGATTAAACCAAGTTATTTAAATATTAACCATGCAGAAGAAAACCATAGGAAAATAATATAGGAAATTTTTCTGTTCTTAGAGCTAAGCAGTGTCATGTAGGCAGTATGCAGCGAAACTGCTGTCCACTTCCCTCCAACGGTATAATTTCAGGGCAGGAGTAATTGGGGTCAGTCAAGATGCTCAGTGCCACTGGAGTGCTTTGTCATGTAACTCAGTTTATTACTTGCTTTTCCAAATGAGAGTCTGATCCTGATTTTTATGTCCTAAAGGGAAGGAGAGTGCTTTGTTGCCTCAGAGGAGACATAAAAAAACTTGCAGGACTGGGCCTCAAAACTGAGAATCTGACTCACAAAATGCATTTCTTCCAGACACGGGCTGAAAGGCTACGGCACTGAGCCCCAGGAACACCTCTCTATTTTAGAGGGAGGCTCTCTACCCTGGATTTCTGCAGAGGAGTCGCCACACGAGCTCCTCCAGCCGAACACAGGCTGTTGAAGTACATCACTCACAGCATCAGCACTCATACCCTGCTCTCACGTTTCAGTGTCACTACATCTTGCGAAGTCCTCACCGTGGGGCGTCACAGAGGAGCCGTAAAAGACAAGATGTGTCAAATATGAATGATCAGATCAAACCTGCATCATCTGAGCCAGACGACACACGCAAAAACTATGACGGGAAAAGCAGCAGGCACTGCTCCTTCTAGCTGCCATTTTTAAAACAATCTTCAGAGATCACTGATTCTGCACACCCTGCCTGCCTACATTCGGTGCCAAATTACTAATTTTAAATGGAAATGCAACATTCTGTAACAAAAGACACCACGGTCCCAAAACCGCTTGTACAAAACCTTGCTGCAAGAGTCTGGAAAACCACAACTGCAGAACCAATCACCCCTGTCAGAGGCAGAGACTGTTGCCTCTCCTCTTTAGCAGAGGAAATTGCCTACAAGACATAGCGCTTGCAGCCAGCAGCCAGCCAAGAGCAATGCTAGAGGCTGAGCTCAACAAGACGACTCCTGCATCCTGGCTCAGCATCTGCTAGAAGTCTGTCCCAGCGGTCTATGCTCGCTTCACGCTAACCCCTGATGCACATGGTGGCTTTCTGCTGCCTTCCTGGAGGGCTGCAGGCTCTGGACCGGTACCTGCTGCCAGCGATAATGTTGTCAAACAATCCCTAGGTGCCCCACTGCACTGCTCCCAAACTCTGTGCCACTCACCCCATGCCGCCTAGGCAGAGGCGCGAGACCCGGGGAACCCTCTGCAAAGCGCAAGGGATGGGGCAGTGTCCTGGCCGTAGCCAAGCGGGTCACAAATGTGCTTCGGTGGCTGCGGCTACCCGGCTCAGCACAGGACCGCTGCCTCTCCCTGCTGCAGCCTCTAATTGACTGAGCAGCGCTTTGAGATACCTGCAGAATGAAAGGCACGCGAGAGCAGAAGCTGGTTTATTAAGAGGCCCGTGACAATCAGACATCGAAGCTGCAGACACACTGTACAAGCTGCAGACTCCCAGAACGAGCCTTCCACAAATGAATCCTCTTGTCAAGAGCTGTACGATTCTGTATTCATGTACCCTGCCAGAGGAGTACTTGGCAACCCCTTTGATATCACTCTCTAAATTAATAGACAAAGGGAGTTTTATCAGAAGCAGGAACTGAAGTCAGATGTCGGTACAGCGACAGCTGCAAAGCAATTGCCGTGCAGGTGTGACAACATGGGGAAAGGAGCCACACAACAGCGCACATCTGCATCGGGAGGTAAGAGGATGGCCCTGCCACTGACTTACTATTGCTATTAACTATTACTGCACAGAAATCAAGACTCCCGGGCTTAGGTCACTCTGCTTGGACTGCAAAACACCACCAGCCCTCAACACTTCAACATCATCTTTACCCCAGCCCAGTCTCTGAGTGAACCTCTCCTCTTAGCCTCTTGGAGACGGTCTGTGGAGAACAAACATCGAAGTTCAGAGGACTGTAACAGGGAAAAGCATGTCACAACACAAGTGACTGAGGTTTACTAGGACTCCCCTCACAGCTCCTGGGGTCCCTCTGCATCACTGACCATCACAGCACTGTATCTGAGCACAAGCAAGCAACAGCACTGCCACCCACACAGATGGCATCCTCCAGCGCAGCAGTGTGTGCGGTATAAAAGAACGAGCTGGAATTGATAACAACTCTTCAGCTACAGGACTGAAAGGCTCCAGAAACAGCTGCACGCAGCCCCCAACCAAAAGGGACTGGAGTTGTGAAGCAGTGGAGAAAAGTGAAGAGAGAACAGTTTGCGAGGATCCCAACAGCAGAAGCCCAAGCTCCCAGGGCTTCCCAAGCGGAAACGCTAGCACAGCCCAGCTGAACCGAGGTCTAGAAGGCAGGACTGGAAACAGGACCCTTCCCCAACTTCAGGCTCTCTTACCGGCATAGGTGCATCCCTGCTGCCTGAGCAGAGCTCTTCTCTCTCCGCCTCAATAGCTTCCAATGGACTCGGCTGGGTCTCTGCGGAAACACACCTCCAGGTCAGCACAGGTTTGCAGCCCCCAAACTATCTCCTCACTTGTTGATGTAACAGCCCGTTTCTTAACAGCGTTTTCACAGTTTCAAAACATTTTTTAGACTTGCCACAAATGTTATCAGGCACTGTGTAATAACACAGCCGGATGAGGGGTTAAAAGTCACAGCACAGTGGTGCGAGGACAAAGCCACTGCAGCTTTGCAGCTTCACGGGGAGTGAGACTAGACACAAGGAAAGTGTGTGGGACACTTGCTGGGATAGAGACAAAGCAAGAATAGAGCTCTCTTGCATCGAGACAAAAAGAGCTCCTGTTCTGTGGTCTGCCTCGCAGTTGCACCTTCTTCAGACCTCCACATCTTCCTTAGCAACAAAATATGCCTCTAAGCACCACCATGACCTCTCCCTCTACAGCTGCTTGTGAACAGGAGTGGCTTCTTCATTATTTTTCTCACTTAAAAACTCTGGACTGGAAAATCTCAAATACAGTAGGAGAGACCAAGGAAGAAAAACTCATTGGTCCCAAATATGTTTAATGCAAGACAAAAATTATTTCAGCTCTGTCCTGGTTTCAGCCAGGACGGAGCTAGTTGTGTCTTCAGCAGCTCCTGTGTTTTGGATTCAGTATGTGAAACAAGGTGACAGCACGCTGCTGGTGTTGGTGCTGCTGAACAATCCAGGACATTTTGCAGTTTCCCAAGCTTTGCTGATGTGCAGGTGCAAACACTTGGGAGGGGCATGGCCAGAATAGTTGATCCAAACTGGCCAAAGAGAGTGTTCCGTACCAGAGACGGCATGGCCGGGGTAAGGGAGGGTCAGCCGTTGCCCCCTGGCTCTGGTTCCTGGTAAAGTCTTTTTATCTCAACCCGTGAGCTCGCTCTCTCTCCGATTTCTCCTCACCCCACCGGGGAGGGGGGAATGAGCGAGCAGCTGTGTGGTCTGGTTACCGTTCGGGGTTAAACCACAACAAGCTCTCATGCTTTACACATATTCTGACACTGAAAAAGTCCAGACTGCATTGAAGAGACCACTTCTGACACGTTGTTTTGAGTGATTCCTCTGTACTGACGTACATCCTGGTATCTCTTCAGCAGCAAGTCCCCAGAAATCTCTGGTCACAGAATGGCCTTAGAGGAAACGGGTCTAAAACCACAGAATCAAACTAAATTACCTGGATAACTTCAGCCCTGACAAACAGAGCTGAGAAAGAAATCTCATTTTGTTCAAATAACTTGAAAATTCTCTTCTTTTCTCTGAATTTTGTAAGTCTGTAAACTTTCAGTGCAAAATTCAGAACATTCTCAAGTGCCTCTTACCTGGGCAAACAGAGATCTCTTCTTCAGCAGAGTTTTCTGTGGCAATATCTGGGCTCCTTTTACTGCCAAGTGGGGTCAACATGGAGACGCTGTTCCAAATAGAAATATGATATAAATCTCCAATGCAGTAGGTGTGACAGCACACACCTGTCTGTCTCACGCAGTTCAGAACAGCGGATGATGCCATAATTTCCAAGCAGACAATATCTGATAGCCAGAAATGACCAGGGTAACAGCAAAATATGGGTATAAAATATTGTACAAAGCAAAAACTCCGAAGGGAATATTTTTTCTTCTAGATGCCCCGGACAAAAAGGCACAAAGGGTCACTATCTCATGTGAGGGGAGCAAAAATTCCTGCTCACAGCTGTGGGACTCTTGATTCTTTCTACTCTCAGATTTGGGAGTTGTGCAGGTACCAGCACTGTGCTTCCTTCCATCCGGGGAAGGAGCTCCTCAGAGAGGAAAGACACAGACTTGTTTTTTCCTGCGTTACCCTCTCCCTCCTCACACTGCTAATCTTCTCCCTTATCTCTGCACATGGCAGCCAGAAGCAGCACGGATACTACACAAGTCAAAGCTTCTCTGCAGCAAAGTCCTAACAGCGTTAGTGCAGCGGTTCCTCCGGGCAGCACCGGGTACCGCTCCTCTCATTTTGACCTTCGGATTCCTCCTTTTTTTTGCTTCCTCCCACACTGCACAGTGTCTTTCCGAAACAGGCAGGCATTGCTGAGTAAGTCTGGCACCCATGCTGACACGCTCCACGCTTTGCATGGCTTTTTGATTAGTCTGATCAAGTATGCAAGAGCACACTTTAAAAACATAAATCCCCATACTGACAAATAGAAGATTTATTAAGCTCAACCACAGGCCTTAGAGAAGAGAGAACAGCCACTGCTGATTTATGATAAATAACAAAATTCTGATAGGAAATCACAAGTGGCTTTTCCCTCTAAATAAAGCATCTCAAAGCATTTGTTATGAATCCAGGCTGAGTGTGTTTTACTCTGTGTCTAACATCAGGGCTCACTTCAAAAGAACTCACACAAAACAACTTGCGATGACATTTATAAAATGGGCTAATCAATTTGAAGTCAAACCACATTTCTTGCTACACCAACTATCTCCTGGTAACAAAGCCTATAATCATTTATTAAAACCCCAATCTACAGTGCTCCGCACAAAGCGTAAAACAATCAGGCAGAGCAGCCGGCAGAAAGCAAAGCAGCCTCTTCTCACTGCTGCCGCCTCCTGAACTGCTTCACTACCTCCAGACAGCCCAGAGCCCCGTTTCCCTGTCAAGCGTGGCTGAGGCCAGCCGGCCGGGGTGCTCACGCCTCACCCCAGAGAGGGCTGCGCTTGGCAAATCACCAGGAGCCAGATGGCAACACTTAATGTGCACAAAACTGCAAAGACCGCGGCCATTTCTTGCCGTGCGGCAGATGTGCCAGCTGCTCACGGAGGGGCCGCAGCACCCAGGCGCGTCCCGGCCCCAAGGGGGGCAGCCGCAGCTCCGGCAATGTCCCAAACCAACCCCATCAGCTACAGCAACGGAAAGAGGTCCCTCTTCTCTTGTCACATTCCGCCCTGGCCTCTCCTGCCTTAAGCAGGTGGGAGGCCGGCACTGCAGAGCGCGCACCCCGGTGCCTTCTACGCAAGCACTCAAGCTCAGACCTCAGCTGTCACAGACACGGCAGCCTCGGCAGCCGCAGGTTCCTCCTGCTCCCCAAGGCGGGCTTTAAGCTTGTTAGAAAGGTGCAAGCAAGAGGGATTTTCATACTCTGCATATTGATATTAACTGCTCAGGCCAAATGCTGTTAGATCAGAGGAAAGTTGGCAGTTTTGTTCCAAAGCAGGTTTAAATTATAAACCCCAGCAAATTAAAAACATGACATTATCTGGCCTCTCTTGTAACTTGCTCCTTGAATCTTCTCTCATTTGCCCTTCTTCTCCCAGAGCCTTTGCTGCAGAATTGCATCCCACAGGAAGGAGAAGGGAAAAAAGGAAAAGAGTAGGCTTAAATCTGAAGAAAATCATGTTGACTTGTCCCACACCTGTCATCTGCTGAAGTGGCTTTTCTGGAGCACTGCACTCTATCTTTGGCTGATAGGCAGTGCCGTCTGGCTTCCTCCTCCCTTCTTTCCTCTTCAGCAGTAAGGCAAGAACATAAAAATACACACAGAAATCCAGTAAACCCTCCACCATGCTGCCTGTGCGCCTTCCCAGACAGACCACGTGATGACATCGCTATAACTCACCTTCAGCTCACCCACCCATCCCCACAGCTTTACTGCACCATGTCACGTTCGTTTCAGAGGGCAAGGATCAAGCCCTGGGACTTGTACTGGGATGCACCTTGCACGTTTTATAAAGTAACGGATCTCTTCTCCCCAGTTGTGTCCCAGTACTCTCCCATGCTACTCCAAAGCCATATACCAGATACCTGGCAGCCTTTCCAGCAAGCCCTGTGGCAAGCCCTGGTGGGACTGCGCCCCAAAATGCTCAGAGGACACCGGAAGAGCCCACGTCACCAGCGCGAGCCCAGGGGCCCATGCTCCGATATCCCCCTCCTCACCTCTGTGCAGTTTGCATGGGTTCCTCATCTTCATGCACGTCCTCTGCAGGCAGCATCTGGGAGGCCTGGAAAGGAAAATTCTGGTATTATATAAAACAATGTACAGAGCTAACTGGGGTCTGCTGGGTCCTCAGATTCTGCCCATGGCATTGCAACCAATCTGTTATGTATTTTTTTCTGGAAATGGCTAAGTATCCATCCTGAACTAGTCAGCTTTTTGTCTCCATCACTCCTTTTGGTAAGGTGTTTCAGCAGCTCCCTGCAATAATGCCTGGCAGTCCTTTTTGCTACCTTGCTGCCCAGACAAGTTCCTGGACAGTCCGTGGCCATTCATTCGTGTCAACCTCGTCCATCACCTTTCACACCTTCTGCCTGTTCCCAGCATCCACCCTGATGTACTTGTAGGCAGCAACCATAGCTCTTCTCTATCTCCATTTGTGCCGATCTAAACAACCCAAAGTTTATAGTGCCCCCTTGCACTCCCTCAAGCCCCCCGGCAGCCCTCACCTACTCGAGTTTAACATCTATTTGCCTGAGACAGAATGACCCGATCAACTGGTACAGCTGATGTTCGACCATGAGAAGTAGTTTTCTGAAATTTCATACAGATAAGATCTGTTGCATTTTTCTGGAGTGGGAAATCAGCTGTCCCATCAAAGAGAGGGAACAGATTAACCTGCACAATCTACAGCTGGTAGATCTGTGTGCATTTTATCCCATTTTTCATTTAGCTCTACAACTCCACTTATTCTTTCCTTTAAAATTTGTTCAAAAGCCTTACGCACTGCCGAGGTCAGGCTAACATGCCAGTCATTACCCAGATCCCTTTCTTCTTCTTCAGTCTACACGTTACACTTGCCATTCTCTAATCAGGTGGAATTACAACGGTTTATTAGCAGTTCTTGCTGTCAGGCCCGCAATTTCTCATGCTAGCTCTCAAAGAAATCCAAGGGGTTTTCCTCCCCCTTCCTTGAGTCTATTCAACTCTCTGAGTTTGATTTCCACCATAGGTTTCAACTTCGATCAGCTCCACTCCTGGATGGCTGATGTAGTTCCCCAGCAAGCCCCAAAACAAAGCCTCCTGCCAGATTTTCCTAAAGTGACTCCAACCCCAAATATTCTGTTTTATCTATGCTGCTGTTTATCTCTCCACATCCTAACTCATCGTTAACATAAAGTACCACACTTCCTCCTTTATTTTTATGTCTCTTTTTCCTGAACTGTAAATATTTTAACAATGTCTCTGCCCTGGTCACAAATACTGGGACATGTTTCTGGTTTTCCTAGTACATAGGTTATAAGGGATGACATTAATTCAGGTCAGCAGACTTTAACTCTCCAGAGCTGGGTCTTCTCCCTCTGAATCTTTTAAGAGTCCCTTAACCTTATTTGAAAGGCTATGAAGGAATTGATTCTATTAGTACTGAAGTTCGTTAGTGCAGGTTCACAGGCTATGAGATCTCCCGACAGCCAGGATTTGCTCTGTGCAAACATCTCCTGGCTGCGGGCGGCAGCGGCAGCCATTGGCCACTGCCATGGTAGAAGGTCTCTGCCAGCCCCGGGTGAGGGTTTCAAAGCAGGGGTACAGGCAGGCTCCCCCGAGCACAGCATTGGCACCTTCATTTCACTGGTATAAAACACGGCACGAGGCTTTTTCAAGGGTGGCTTCGAGTCCCCATGGATGGTTTCTAGCCTCGGTGCAGCCCAAAATCTCCCACCGTCCCCACCACCAAAGCAGCTCTGGTGGCACTGGGGGAGCCCCAGGGCAGCAAGGGAGCAGGGGTCTCCAGGTGATGCAGCACACCGGGGACACGACTGTGCTGGGCCCTCCTTTATTGCTGCCAGTGGAATTGTATTTGATAGAAGGAAAAAAATGGAGACAAGGCACAAGCAAACATCAAACATATCGATCTTGCAAGTAAATCACCTGCACTGGCCTCAGCGTGCGACTGCACAGAGAGGCGAGAAAAGGGAGCAACCTCTCACGCTGGGTGTGATAAGGCAGATGAAAGGGCATTTAGAAATTATTTTCTCTCAAGTAAATAAAAGACTGGCAAATTTTGGGCTAGGGTTGAAATTTTAAAGTCTGCTCCCCCTCCCCCTTCCTTATTTTTTCACCTTAAAAATATCAGAAAGACTACATCTACATACACATTATGGCTCTGAGAGAGCTCTTGTGGTCAGGATGAGCACAAGTTCCCACTCAGCACCACTAAACCCTCTTTTCTGCCCAAGAATGAATTAGGTATTAGCATTAAACAGATAATCTAAAAAAAAAAAAAAAAACCCAAACCCCACAATTTTCAATACTGATTAAAAGTTCACGCCCTCCCCAGCTGCTGTAGCTTTCCAAGGGCTTTAGCGTACACCTCTACAGACCTGCGGTCACCCCAATCTTCCAGATTAATGACACCTCCATTTCCAAAGGAAAAGACAGGGAAGAAAAAAAGCAGTTTGCTTTAAGAACCTTTCACGTCTTTTGTATCTACCTTAAAGAAATGAAAAAGAGCAGGAGTCGGTTTCTTTCCTCGGCAGGTCACCTCTAAGGCTTGTTTAAATCTGTATCTGCTAAACCCGAGCCAAAGCACTGTCATAAAAAGTCACATTTCAGCACAGGCTGCTCTGCTCTTTTTCTGCAACCAGAAAATGCCGACATGACGTTTTTCCTAAGTGTTCAATACTACAAGACAGAATATAAATATCACAAAACAAGTTAAGTATCTTTCTAACACCAGGGTAAATGATCAAATACACTTGAAAACAGGAACAACAGAGCTGAGGCTTCAGTCATAGAGAAGATAAAGTTATACAATGATCCGGGAGTGAAGTCATTATGAAAAATGAGGGTTGGAAAAGGCTGACACAAACCTAAAATACAGCAGTAATAAATACTTCATCTGACTAGCAATCTGTTTAAACTTAGCAGTGACAGAAAGCTGCCTTCCGCTCCAACAAGAGCCCTGACGGAGACGGAGGCTGACACCTAGTGTCTAGCAGACCCAAGACGCGAGCGGGAGAGAAGGTGCCCAACACCAGAGCAAGGTCGATGAGATGCAATGACAGATCACCCTGGGCAGGCAGAAGATGCCCATGAACACGCAGAGCCTCTCCCGGCCACAACTGCAGGACCGTGAGGGAAAAGAGCACTTGCAAGGGTGAAGCACGTACAGACGCAGATGAGCGTGTAGGTGCAAAAAGGAAAGGCTGCCCTGCAAGGACAAAAGCCACGTTCCTGTCTGCAAAGGAAAACACAGAGCTCCCCACATGGCCACGGGTTTATAAGCTGGTTTGACAGAGCTGGTGGTGGTCAGCATCACCTCTGTGCCAGTTACCCTGACACACAGCCAGGCTACGCCCTTTTGAGAAGGACAAAGTCAGCTGGAAAGTCTTTATCTCAATGGTGCATTAATGGACGACTGCCAGGCGGCATGATGGCCCCTACCCTTTGTGAGCTGGGTATCAGCCTGTACGCTTTTCTTCTCCTTCTCACAGTAAGCTGTGTGGCTAAGGGAGGAAGTCCCTAAATTTAAGAGGAGCATTAAACAGCAGTGTCTGCTTTGCAGAAGGGACTGAACCCTAGAACGGACAGAGAGCAGGACTGCTCAGCCCCTGCTCAGTGGCGAAGCTCTTACCTGGCAGTAGCTGGTGGTTGGTTCATCGTCAGAAGTGGAGTTCTTCTCTTCTTCCATGCTGTGCCCTGGACTCTCTGCCTCCCTCCTCTTTGAAGGGAGGAGCCAAGTGACGCTCTCGGACTCCTTTTGCCCATCTGGGTCTCCATCTTCTGTATCATCAGCAACCCCGTTCTCCCTGCTTATCTGCTCTCCTTTCCCAAGCTCGTTTTGGCTGAAGGAAGAACTGGGCACAACTGGGTTACCAAACTCCTTCTTATGCAATAGCTGCCTCTGAGCCTGCTTCAGGCTCTTCTGGTAAACCTCCAGCTGACACAAGATGACTTTGGTGTACTGGTTGGGGTCCACCCCTTTGGGGCAGAAGGGGATGCCCCAGTAATAGTGCACTGTGTCTCTAGCCTCCTCCTGCTTGTTCTTCTCCGCATTCAGCACACAAAGCTCAGGGGTACTGTCGGGCACCTTGTTCTGCTCTGCTTGCTCTGTGGAAACACAGGCTTTGGCGGCATCCCTGGGCTGTGAGGTGTGTTTGGTACCTGCTCCTCCAACGCTCCCCCTGGGGCTGTCACACTGTTCTGCAGTCCAGCTCTTCCAGAGCGTGGCTGAGCTCCCGGCATCAGCTTCTCCTGTAGAATGGCCAGTGCAGGGCAGGGGCTGTTCTTTTGGTTCGTGGCCTGTTGCTTCGGCAGAGCTGGAGCAGTCTCCGAGGTGTCAGTCGCCAGGAGCCTGAAGACACCCTGCCAAAGACGGGACTCAAAGAGATGAGGTCCTCTCCGAGAGCAGTGGGTAACACCTTACTAGAATCACTTTTTGCTGGTGAGGAAGGCTTTTCACTTGACCTTGACACAGGCTGGCCCTTCCCCGGAGACACGATTATGCTGGATACTAGTGAGCTTTCAACAATTTCCTGGCTTAACCTCCTCAACACTACTAGGGGGCTCCGGGCGACATCCATCTGTCCATTCCCATCAGCTCTGGCGCTCTGTGAGTGGGAGCTGCACTCGGAGCGAGGGGTGTCAGGGCAAAGCGCCAGACCTCCCAGGATCTCAGAGCCTTCTCTCTCAGTGGGCTGGCTTTGGCCTCGCTCGCCCAGCGCTTCTGTAGACAACTGAGGGGTTGCATCAGAGGAGTCTGAGGGCTGACAGCTCTGAAAAACAAAAGGTTGATTCTCCAAGAGGCGTGTTATCAGCAGAGCATACCAAGGGCTACCCCAGCACACTGGCAGCTGCCACCTGGACTGCAGACCCCCCCACACCCAATCAGAACTGTGTACCCCAAAATGGGGGACAGCTGAGATTAGACTTCATACGCCCCTCTCACTAGGAATGGTACAAAACAACTACTCTGCGACTGCTGTAGTTCCAGCTCGCGCTGGAAATAGCTAGGCCCCCCAGTAAAACCTTCTATTGTGGAGTGTGGCAAAGCAAGCACAGAAAGCAACGCTGCTGAAGAACCCTAGTAAGCCTCTTCACAGAAGCACACTTACATTAAGGCTCTCAGCAATGGCCTTCCTCAAGAGCTCCTCCTCTTCCTCTTCCTGACAGTTCACTTGTCTGGCTTCTTGCTCACTCATTTTCAGGGCCAGTGCAAACTGTTCCTCTTCAGTCATCTCTACAGCAGAAGAAAAAGGATAATGTCAAGTCACAGCTGCAGGTGTATGTAAACACCCAACATATATCCGACATGTTGGGAGAAATGTCCAAGGGTCCCACCTCCCCAGGAGGAATGCAGAGCAAAACATCTAAACCTCAGCTTTCCTGAAAAGGCAGCACCAAAACCGGAGCAGGCAACACTAAGTGAAAAAGGTAACCTATGTCAGGAACTTCAGTTACGGTTTCTACAGCAACCTAAACTCCTACTCCCTGGGTATATTAACTGCAATGGGACATTTTATTTGTCCTCATCAAACAACACACTCTACAGCTGCAGAACACATGTTCAAGGAGAGAGGAAAAGGACAGGTTTCTAAAGTGTGCTCATTTTATATTGGATAGGCTCAGCAACAAGGCAGGATACAGAAAACATCTTCTTTAATACGCTTTTTTACTAGCCAAATAGTACATCTCGCTGCCTTCTGACAAGCAGATACCCGCAATACCACAGGAGACCTACCCGAGAGAAAAAGAGCTACATGTTGTTCACCCTGAGCCGCAGGTGGAAAGCTCTGTGGAGGATAATGTTACTTTCTCATTGATATTATGGAGGATCTTTCACCTGCATACATCCCCCTTCTGCTCACATCACCACTCTACTGCATCACTAAGTCAGTCATGCATGGGAAACAGGTCTCTTACAGTTGTAACTGCTATTTCAGCAGAAAATTTCTTCCCGAAATATTCCTCACTCAGAGCAAACTAGAAGCCGAGACTGGTTTAGAAATGGTTTAGAAACCATTTAGAAACAAAGCAGTTGGTTACTTTGGAAAACACTTATTTACGTAGACTCAATCCAACACTTTCACTGTGCTTAAAATATACCATGCCTGCAGAATGGAGTGCAGCTTGGAAAACAACTCAACAGCACTCTCAGGAGCTGAAAAATACATCTTCTCATTCAAAACAAATTGACAGATTTCCTTCAAAACCCGCTCCCTCCTTCAGGCAGAATCCTGCACGCGCCATCTCATGCATGAACCAAAAGGCTTGCTCTCTGACGGCCAGAAGAGCTTTAAGAGCCGCGATTTGAACAGGAAGGCTGCCCAAGCACAAAACATGCCTTCACCGCAGCCGGTTTCAGAGACAGACGTTTCCCTGGATAAAGATTCTTTCAGAAGTTGCAGGCTCCCATTTTCTAACCCATCCTCTTCCTACCAGCCGCCACCAAAACACAGCCGCGCAGCTGCCCTTGAAGCAGCCGGGGATCGCACCGGCCTTAGCGCAGCCTGCGCACCACGGCACTGCTGCACCGAGGTGTAGCCACACAGCAGTTGGCTTTGCCTTGCCCTTCCCCCAGCTCGTTGCGAATGGCAGGCTGATTCTCCCCCACCCAAGCAGGATCTGAAGCATTTTTGGACTGTTCTGATTACCAGCCGTAGATTCCTTTACGTGTCCTACTAAATCAGCACTTAGCTTTAGGTTGGTTTGTTCTTTTTTTTTTTTTAAATTTCTTTAAAAATTAAGGAAGAGGTTGGAGTGAAGGCAGACTGCAGTGCACTCAGGGCTCTTGGGGATCTTTTGTCCTTGGACAAAGTCACTCTGTGATGTTATAGCCAGGAGAGACCAGGCAAAAAAGGAAAAAAAATAAAAAATAAAGAAAAAAAGAAAAAAGCATCCTTTAATGGAAAGCACGCGACAGTCCAGTGTATAAAGAAGGCTCCCGTCCCCAAGAATGGCAGTGATACACAGCGTTTCCACAATATCAAACACCTCCCGAGCATTCGGTAAGTGCGTGCTGATTTGTTTCCCTGCCCAAACCGTCACAGCAATCAGGCCAGATTCTGCAAACTCTGACACGTGCAAGAAAAGCGGTGCACGTGATCAGTGCCCCACAACACAAGACTTTCCACGTGCTTAAAATAAAACGGGGGCCTGAGTGTTCACCAGTTCAGGCTATCAACATCCATGAAGCTTAATAAAAAGAAACATTTTTTGGCGAGTTACTACTGTACATTTTGTTTTCTTCTCCCTCCCTGGCACAGCAATTTCCCCTCTGGGGGCAGGGAATGTGCCAGACAAATGCTGCCTCTGGCAAAGAAACCAGTGACAAACAAGATGCACTTAGTGCACGTTCCAGTTGAGTAGGTGCTCCAGAGATGGGGAAATCTCGAGTTTAAATCCACCTGGCATTACACTAGGGAGAGCAAAGAGCAGCTCTGCTCACGCTTTCCAGGAGACCTGACCTGCTTTAAGCTGAGTGGTCCGGAGCTGAAGGTATTTCGTGCTCCATGTCTGATCATTTCTCAGTGCCCTGTGTTTTATTAAACTCGATGTTGATTGCATCGGTCATAATTTACGATGATTAGAAATCCAGAGTGTTGCGCTAGCCCTCGATCGGTGCATGCAAACAGACCTCTGGAGCACTGCGGGAACAAGTGTCGCGCGTGCAGCGGCGGAGAGCCGTGGTGCTGGAGCACACCGGCAGGCCAGGGGCTCCCGCAGCCCTTGGGAGGAGTTGACCCCTCTCCCTCCGGACCCACACGCTCCGTTACGCTCAGCTCGCAAACATCGCAGGCCTCGCAGAAGGCATTCCCGCTGCCAGGTGGGGAAGCGCTGGCACCTCCAGCTGGGAATTCTGAGTCTCGCACTCCAAAATCCACTCGCCACACATCCATCCCAGCACGGCATGAAATCCCAGCGCCTCTCTGGGGACCAGGGCATCCAAGATACCCACAGATGGGAAGGAGGGGTCAGGGAGAAACTGTTTTTAAGACACTGCAGCTCTAAACAAATTAAACCATTTCAGAGTCTTTTTAAATGCTAATACAGCAATTTGCTAAGCGATTTATGTTCCATTTTGACATTTGCAAAGTGAATTAGATGCAAAACCCCACTACTTGTAGTTCTAACACTTACTAATAAGAGATTTACTCAAAAATAATGGAAATGCGGGATCTCAGTATTTCCACATATCCAAAGTGCAATTACAGTAAAAACATTCAAATGTGCTTTAAAGCACCGACTTCCTCCGGAAAAAGAGAGAGACTTCTTTAGGTTTTGTATTTCCATTTATCCTGTCAGGATGAAACGTCAAAGATATATTTTAGTTATGGCTTTAGGTTAAAATGAATAAAACCACAACAAAGCAAAAAAGAGGAGGATACGCTTTATAACCAGAGCCTGCAAATATCTGAAATTTTCCAGTTTTGAGGAGAAAGAACTTGCTCTACCCAGAAGCACCAAATCTTTACAAAAGACCAATTTGCCTCGCAATTCAAAGAATTTATTTAAAGACACTGGGAAAAATAATTACTACTTCAAATCTTAATTTGCCTAAAAGCAAACACCAAAAGTCTAATTATAGCTTGCCATAAATGGGAGAACAGAGCCACCATCACACAAGCGACCGAGCAGCACCGGGCACCCCCAGCCTCCTGCACTTCAAGGAGGCAGATGTGCACACAAAAAAAAAAAAAAAAAAAAAAAAAAAAAAAAAAAAAAAAAAAAAAAAAAAAAAAAGGCAGCTTTTGCCCCAGGAAGAGAAAAACTATTATCAAGAATTTAAACATCTAGAAATGCAGCAAAACACCTCCATTCTACAATCCCTGTCTCCCGCAGATTTTCTGGAGCACACCAAGCACCTTTTGCACAGCACCAGCTCCCGAAAAGCAGCGCGCTCGACAGTGCAACGAGGACATCCAACTTCAGCAGCTCCCTGTTCTTAGCACCATGTGTTTGGTCACTTTTTAACAGCACCTTCAACGGGGGGTTTCATGTTTTATTTGGTGTTCCATTTCTTTTGGGAGAAAATGAAGAAAAGGAAAAAAAGAATTCCCCTCCATCTCTGACTTAGCTATCTTACTTGTTCGACACAGGACATGCACAGTGGGTTTCAACTCCCACAAAGAGCCAAGGCTGTTTCATTCTATGGCCTTAGGCCTCTATTAAAAACAATTTAATTCACACAAGCCTCTGAGGACTGACAAGCCCAACTGCTGCTGCTTGCGGAGCACTGGCGTGCTCCATTTTGTTCAGTGATTGCTTTGGGTTTTCCAGGAGACAACATTTCTCTGACTTTAAAATGTTCTGAGTTTAACATGGTAGATGGACCGCTGCCTTGCAGCGCACAAGAACAAGAGTGCGGATGTGCTGGGGCAGAGCAGTGGCCCACCTGCCTGGCCGCTCTAACAAGCGGTGCTGTACAGGGAGCGCAGGCCCCGCTCAGCAGTCCCTCCTGCTTGTACCTCCCCAGCATTCAGAAACGCTGTTTGCAGAATATGAGCGGGAACATCCCTGCCTGTTCCCTTTAGCATCTCTTTATAGACCTATTGTCCATGAATGCATTTAATCCCTTATTAAAGCTGCTGATACTGACCCCTCCACAACCTCCTGTGACAAAAACTTCCAGGAGTTAGACCCATGCTGTGTGAAGCATTACTTTTCTTCACCCCTTTTAAACCTCTCTATCTCCTGCTATTTCCACCGACTGCACCCTGGCTGTAGCAGCTGGTAAAAACCAGCTCTGTGCTCAGCCGAGGCACTGCCTTCCTGACGTGAACTTTGATCCCACCTTCCTCTCCTAAGAGAGCAGCCCCAGGCTTTCCAGTCTCTCCTCAGAAGGCAGCTGCTCCATCTCCTTCATGGCTTGGGCTGCCCTTCTCCGGATGTGCCATCACGTCCTTGAGATGCAGAGACCAGAACTGCACACAGCGCTCTTCATGTGGGTGCACCAGCACTTTATATAACAGCAAAATGACGTACAACAAATCTCTTGTTCTTAACACCCTTCCTTATGATGCCCAACGTTGCCGGCTTCTCCGGCTGCCCCCGCGCTACGAGACGATGATTTCAGAGAACTGTCAGCTGCGACTCAGATCTTTCCTGAGCTGCGACTGCTGGGTCAGAGCATCGTGACGTTTCAGAGAAAGACAGCAGCAGAGGGGCCCGAACGGGAAAGCAGTTTGTGACTGACAGTGCTTTCAGATCAGCTTCAACCAATTCTGAAACCCAGTGAGGTACCGCCACCCTCACACGCTTATTTTGGAAGTGCACCAGTCTGCACACATGCCGCCTCGGAAGAAAACAAGTGACAGTTTCAGAAAGGCAAATTTTACCCCTGAGAAGGGTCTTCTCTGGGAGCTGTGCATCCCCAGCCACATCACAGCCTTTCTGCAAGGGAAATAATCTCTAACACAAACAGCAGAAGCTGCTCAGCACCAGTCTACTTCCCCAGCCCCCCGCTCAAGACCTACGTGCAATTTTTCTTTTAGCAGCAAACTTCGTTCTATCCAGCTGCTGTTTTGTTCTCTTCTTTTGCAATCCACTCTCTTCCTTTGACTCCTGCTGTAATGGAAAAAATATGGTGAGTGCACACAATATGTAAGAAATACTACTAGCCCCCTCCCCCCCACTACTCAGACACAAACACTGGTTCAAGAACAAGCCTCTATTTGTGTGAAATTTGAATTTCAAACATAATTCAAGCGCATTCTGTAACTATTAAAAGCTGTGTGATAAGCATAACGAGCAAAAAGAGTTACAGACTGACATAAACAGAGAAGTAGGAGAGACAATAGACTTCATGCCAGTCACCACCATGCACTGCACCTGCTGCCCATGATTTTAGAGAGAATTTGTTTGGCCTTACTAAAACATTGGTATTTGTAAGCACTCAAAACAGAAAAACAAAACCTTTTCATAACTGAAGATCGCACACCTGTAAGCCGGGACTGTTTCCTGCCACACAGCTTCTAGTACTCTGCCCAGACAACTTCAGGTGACCAAAACCAGAATCCTACCCATTTTTGGGGACCCACACTAATGCACCTCACGGGCATGAGAGTATTTCCTCGTGCCAGACATGCAGTAAATACAGAAATGCTGTATTTACTCCTGGTGCTATTCTCTCATGGTATTGCCACAAGTGTTTCATTTCGGAAGACTGAATACTTCAGAAACTCGTCAGCTCGAGGCCTCCCGGAGTAATACCCACATGAACCACCTGAGTGCATGCTGCTTTAATCACACGATCTGCAACAAGAATGGTCACAGGCTTAATTGGCACACATTTATGCAAGTTGCTGTCCTAACGGCTTAGGCGAGGGCATACACATTACCGAAGGCTGGCACTGGACCCCTTCCAATTTGTCTCTCTAAATCAGGTAGGATTAGACTCAAACCCAGCGTTCCAGGCAACGACCCACGCCTGGCCAGGATGGGGCTTCACGCAGCTCCGTCTGCAGCTGCAGTTGGCTTTGCTGTCCATGAGGCTCCCGGCAAACTGGCCACATGCTTCTGCCTAATACCACCTCCCGTTCCAGGAGCCGGGCTTCAAGGTGGGGCAGGTGGCTTGGGCTACTTTAATGCAAATGGATACACTGCTTATTTTCAAGTGTAATCAATTTCTGCTGTCCGTTGCCCGTGTTTCTGAACCTGTGAAGTCCTTTGGACTGCACCTCTACGCTGAGTTTTGTTCAAGACATCTCCAGGTTTAGTGTTATCTGGAGATTTTATTAATCTATATACACCACTTGCTCCCTCTTACAGATCGTTAATGAGGATGTTAAAACACACACAGACCTAGTATTGATCCTCTTGGCCTCAGCTTTACATCTCCCCCAAATGAGCCTCTCTTCTGTTCGTCACCAGCTTTTGCTGACAGTCTTTTAGCAGGATTTCAATCCAGGAATGTTACTATCTAGACCAAATTGAATTATTTATCCAACTAAGATTTTGCAAGACGTACTGTTAAGTGGTTTCCTGAAACCCTAATACATTACAGCTTTTACATGCCCTAATACCTACGCCATTCCTCACTTCCACTGATTTAAGAATCAGCTCACAACAAGGCAGCAGTCATGCTTGGCAAGTCCACACACACACTCATGCTCGCACCTCAGGGTTTTCTTCTTTGCCTGGTTCCTTCTCTTCCCCACCCAGCCTGGTTTTGGTACCCCGGTTCAAAGATCTGCTGCTGTGTCTCCAAAAGGCTGCTTCACAGCCAGATTCTTTCTTGCTAGAAGATGGATGCCTAGCTCACGCTCAGCAGCTGAAATCCTCCCTCTTCCAGGGCCCTGGCATGTTGCCCCTCTACGCAGTTTTCACTAAGCCACAGGTTCTCTCACTCCCAATTGCCCTGCCTTGGTCTGCAGCAGCAGCCCCACGCTGACCTTGCGGGCAGTTCACACCCAAGGGAGAGGGGAACCGTCTGCGGGATCGCACCAGGATCACGCTAGGATTAGACGCTAGAGGAGGTTAAGCAACAGCTCTCACGCTTTCCCCAAAAGCCCTGTCTAACAGTGCTAAACCTGCTCCAGCTTAAGACAGGGGCAATTTAATCCTAGCAGGCTCTGTAAATCCCCAGCTCTTCTCTCTAGGCATCAATCTTCCCCTCATCACTCTTGCACTTGCCGGAAGGTCAACCCTGACACTCTCATCTGCAGCTCTCTTCCAGGGCACGGATGTGATTTATGAGCACACCAAACTTTCCACGGCTGCCAGTGTCTGCTCTGCGCAGAGACGCACGTTTACAATACGCACCACAGGACAAGACGGGCCTCAAACACCTCCAGGATTTTGGAGGGGAACAGCAATGCCCGGTGCCAGGCGAGCTGCCCGGTTTCACCGTGCAGCCAAGTACGTGCCTCAGTTCCCCATGCTGGGTCCTGAAGAATCTCAACATTTACAACAGTGGCAGCAGCAAAATTATTGCAGGACACGTGTTGTACGAACCTCATACATTTGAGAAAGATGTTTAAATTGCTTAGCAGCGTTCTACTGAACAGCCATGGTACAGCGAACTGCTGAAGCAAATCCAATTAATCCTGATGGGCCAAAATATACACACACATCTCAATTCCAAGAATTCTTAAATCTTCTTTATTTTTAAACCCAGAAAATAAAACATACCTTTTAATTAGGATTTATGGCTGTTTGTACCTCTGCTGGGAAACAGCCCCTCAGGCCCCGGAGTGTTCTGCATAAAGGCAGGCGTGGATGGTAGAAACAGAAGGGGCCAAGAAAATTAAGAGAAGACAACAGGGCTTGCTCTTTCTGACCCAACCTTTTAATGCTCATCTGTCTACAAGGATAATAGGAACTCAGGGGGCCACTCAACCAACTGCCTTTCTAATAAGATCACTAGTCCAAAAATAATCTTAATCAATTAAAATATTCCCAAACTACAGCCAATACTCTTAGTTACAAGGTCATCTCCAACACACAACTTCCAGGGGAAACTAATTATTATAGCGGAGGCGAGGTGGGAACTGCGCACCTCTGCTCAGTGCCAGCCTGGATAGCGTCTCTCCTCTGCCGTCAATTTAAAACACAATGGCCAGAAGGAATCCAAATTCTCTTCCTGTGTGTCAGGCTCTGCAGTTTAATTTATGATGCTCTCTTATGAGCAATTTCACTGTCAGCATTGTACACAGATCAAGAAAAAGATGGGTTTCCAAAGTTCCCTATACGTTTAGTGGAAGGCAGCCACTATTCTTCTTCCTTTTTTTTTTTTTTTTTTTTTTTTAACCTGCTTGGTTTCACCAGACAGCAGGAAATCAAGTTCCCATTTTAAAAATGCTTTTGCACATATTTAAGAGAACCTGACTCTGCCAGCAGAAACAGATACAGCTCCACTCGCTTCTAAAAGCCCGTAAATGGAAGCCAGTAGCCAGCCTCCCACATCCTGCTCCCTCGAATCCACATCATAAACCACAGAAATCAGCTTCTACTGACTCAGGGAAGGAAAGGCTACAGAAGAATGTCTCCATAGTGAACAGTGCAGACTGCAAAGTCAAAAGGTCTGGGTAATTTTACTGCTCAATGGCAGTTGGGACCATCTAACAATAGGGCACAGCCAAACACCACATATCCTGCATGGGAAATACGCAGATGAAAACCAAACTAATTTATTTTTAAAAGTCAATTAGATGTTGGAAGTGCCACATTTGGCTCTAGCCAAGGCTGCTGCTGAAATTAATATCACACCCTACTTTATTAGTCTCTGACTTCAGTTCAGAATCTGTTTCAGCTCTGCTCTGTCTTTTAGCTCATTAGAACAAACCTGCTGGAAGTGGAGACTTGAACGGCGAGACACAACGGGGCTCATGCCAGACATGTAGTTTCTGACACACGGGAGGGAGGCCTCTGTCGAAAAAAGGGCTTTTACCAGGTTGTGAGGAGCCTGGATTCAGAGCAATCCGATTTCTGAGGAGCGAGAGCGACAGAGCTGCCGAGCCTCCTTGGGAGCACACTTGCACTGCGTTCTCCTCCGGGAACTGGAGGCACCGGGTCACTCACTACTGCAGCAGAGCCCGAGGGGAGAGCAGGGTGCTGTAGCGATACCCCCACGTGGTTCTGCTTCGCTCAGAAGGTCAGCGGTGTGAGGTGGGCACTGACAGCCCAGCTGAGACATTTCCAGCACCATCTTCTCCATAGCAAGATGTCCCTCTGGTCCCAAACAAAGCGCCCACTGCCACAGTTGATGGAGAACAGGACAGGGTGGTGCTGCGTATTCCAGCTGATGCCCAAACACACCTCCCTCTCTCTACCAAAACCAGCGTCTGATCTGGAATGTCACCACACGCTGCTATTTACCCAGAGAGTATCTCCAAATACATGAATACTTAGGCAAAGGGTACTGGTGGACAGCTGGCTGAACATGAGCCAGCGGTGTGCCCAGGTGGCCAAGAAGGCCAACAGCATCCTGGCTTGTATCAGGAATAGTGTGGCCAGCAGCAGTAGGGAAATGATCATCCCCCTGTACTTGGCACTGGTGATGCGTCTGTGTTCAGTTTTGGGCCCTCACTACAAGGAGGACATTGAGGTGCTGGAGCAGGTCGAGACGGGCAACAAAGCTGGTAGAGGGTCTGGAGAACAAGCCCTGTGAGATGCTGCTGAGGGAACTGGTGTTGTTTAGTCTGGAGCAGAGGAGTCTGAGCGGAAACCTTACTGTTCTCTACAACTACCCAAAGAGAGGCTGTAGTGAGGTGAGTGATGGTCTGTTCTCCCAAGTAACTAGTGATAGGACAAGAGGGAATGACCTCAAGTTGCGACAAGGGGAGGTTTAGATTAAATATTAGGAAAAATTTCTTTACTGAAAGAGTGGTCAAGCACTGGAACAGGCTGCTCGGGGAAGGTGAAGTCACCATCGCTTGAGGTGTTCAAAAAATGTATAGACATGGCACTTTGGGACATGGTCTAGTAGGCATGGTGGTGGTGTTGGGTTGATGGTTGGACTTGATGATCTCAAAGGTCCCTTCCAACCTTAATGATTCTATCATGTTCCACACCAAAGGGAAAATAGGCCCTGGGTGCCATGCAGAAATAGATGGCACCATCACCCCGGAGTCTTGTCATGTTCCCCAAGGGCTGGCAGAGCTGACGAATCTGGCAGAAAGAGCCTGTGAGACTTCACACAAACTCTACAAGTGGAGACAGGTACTCTCAGACCTCCCAAAGGATCTACCCAGGAAAAATGGACCCTTCTGAAAGGTCCCACCGCAGATCAGCAGCATTTTGGGATCAACTGCACTGAAGGCTGCAGATCAGCCAAACAGGTTGGCACAACTACTGGGCCTCTGGCTACGCTCAGAGCTCACACTTGGCCAGGACTGCTGCTGGGTGAGAATCATCTTTCAGACGTGGCTTCAGAAAACCTTGTTGGGGGTCAAAGAGTCTTCATCAACAGCCCAATTCAAGGAGGCCCAGGAGACAGGCCAGGAGCTGCCATGCTTGGAGAGAGCATTGTTGGGCACTATTTGAAATATTGTGTGCTTGTGAATGACCAACCATCTTCTGGCATGAGCAACAAATTCCCAGCAGGATTTAAACAGTCAGGGGAGACAGGAACCACTCTGCTCATTCGTCATGTCTACGTTTTCAGAGACACAGTCTGCACAAAGAAGGTCATCTCCTCTTGTTTCCACAAAGCCAGAAAGACTGTTCTTATTTTGTCTGACCCTTCCCAAAAAAAAGAGAAGTGTTTCCTGAATCCAGGATTATATATAGCAGAGATCAGAAAGCCTCATGTCCAGAAAACTTTCTTCTGATGCAGCTCTGCAGATGCCACAGCATAGACATGAGCAAAGAAAGAAAACTTGGCAAAAGAACATGGATGAGCTTGATAATCCAGCATGACTGAAAAATTCCTGGGAGAGGCAGTCTGCCAAAGATCATCAAAAGTGAGAAGCTGGAGGCTTTCCAGGTGCAGCTGCTACAAGATCTGCTGGTCTGGAAGCAGAACTAGGGACTTGTTCTATAGATACCTGCCAAGAGACTGCCAAGGAAGAAAGCCATCGAATCAATGATGCCCAAATTGTCCTTGTAGCTTTTGATTCATAAGGAACCATGTCCTAACAGATGCAAGATTAATTGAGAATGTATTGTTCTCTAAAATTGCTATTGATCTGAGCTTCCCACACCTCTTCTTGAACACATAACAAGGTCTTACTAGAGCAAGAACAACAGTTACAAGGTTTGAAATTGAAATTCAACTTGATGTACACCGAAGAGCTGAGACAGTTACAGAAGCCAGACAGTTATTTTTTTGAGATCCCAAGTAAATCACATTTTTGGGTTTGATTTCGCAGAAAACAACACGACAAGAGACTGTGGCACTGGATCTGGAAGCTGATGACTCACAGAAAGAGACTGAACTGAATAAATCCACTCATTCAACTGACTGAACTGTTGTCACTTAAACAGAACCTAATTGGCTCTTTAACGGCCTCTCTGAGCATATCCTTTTCTGTAATATGACCGATTATGCCATCAGAATTTATTGTTTATAGACAAACTTACAGAACAGTCAGGGAGCCTAACCTTTTTATAGATGTGTTTTAAGAGACGTTTGTTTCCTCTTTTTCAGATACGTGCACATTGAGATGAATAATTGCAGACAATAACAGGTCCTGATCTTTTATGTACTGCAGCAGCTCTTATAGCTGCTGATTTCTTTTTTCCTTATAGGTTTCACAATAAAGGCCAGTGATGCAGCAGACATCTGAAGTTAACTTAGCATATTGCAGAGCTAAGGGTTTAACCCCACTGAACTATTACTGCCATATGTTCCATTTCTTTCAGGGAATTTCCCAATGGGAAAGAACTCAGACAATGTGAAGAAAAAACATCCAATATCATTTGCCCTACAGCTTCTTACTGTTTATTTCTAGTGCTTTTCCCCTCCTCACATGATAATCGCCTTATTGTAGAGAAGCACGCTGCAGATGTGGGAGCGAATGGGACTTGATTTAAGATCTACAGCTTGAGAGTGAACTGAAATGCTTTTGAAAATGGTGGAATTACAAAAAGCAGCTTAGGATCCCAAATCACCAGCAAGACAGAGCAAAGCTTTAACAGTCATACATAAAAAATTGATTCTAATAATTTCCTCTCATGTACCTCAGGTTGAGGACAGATTCTCAGGGCTCTGGGTTCCCCCAGGTGGGAGTTCCTGCACTCATCCCAACGCCAGCGTAACAGCCGCAGACATTTCAGTCTTTTAGGGCAAGGCTGATGTTCACAAGACGACACTGGGGATCGCTAATCTGAGCCTTTATGTCTTAGGCGGGTACACCCACACCGCAGTTCACCGTTACACCCTATGGAAGCGGGTTAAAAATTCAGGCTTCTGTAATTCAGGATCAGTTTACCAGACACCAGCTGTGCCTGAGCCACTCGCAAGCCTGTGTTCTGAATCATTTTCTTATCTATTTGCACATAATACAGAATCCTGTTTCTATGGTTTAGCTGGAAATCAATCAAATAAAAATTATGAAAAAAAAAGATTTGTAAAGGGATTGAGGAAAGGTTACTTTTAAATTACGTTTCAAATTCAGTTCTGAGAGGATTTGGTTATCAAATCCCAGACTCATAACTCACCCTCACGAAGCACACCATTCATTTCCTAGTCAAAGGATTTGATTCATCTCATATGTAAGAAAAGGAACGGCACGATACCCTCTGCGCAAAGCCTGACCCCGGCACATACGGCGTGGGATGCTCAGGCACTCTCCTGCAGCAGCAGGGCCCAGCATGGGCTCTGGACGCCACAAGCCGATCACTGACCTCTCCATCGCTGTCGGATATAACAATAAACGTGTCCACAAAACTGCGCTTCTTCTTGGCATTGGCTGGGTTTCTCTTCTCTTCCTCCCCTTCCTCCCCATCCTGACCTCCAGAGTCCAGGCCCTCTGTGGCCTTCTTCTTCCTCGGCATCCTTCACTCTGAAACAGAGGGAAAGATTAAAAGCCATTTGTTTCCTTCTGATTTAGTTTCTCCTAACAGCCATCCTTTTTTTGCTATTTTTAGGCACAATACCCCAGGCATTAGAACCTTATTACAAAGCGTGGTGGATTTAGCATTACTGGGAGCCACATGTACTAGTCACCACTCATCTAGTTAAGAATACTTTATTACAGCTGATTGCTAAAGAAGGGGTTTCAGGGGAACAGCAACACAGACCAATGCCCTTGCTCCAAAGCAATGAGGCTTTCCTCTTAGCTTCTCCCATTAAAGCTCCTCAACAAACTGCTCCAAAGCATCACTTCACTGCAGGTCTCCCACCCTCCAACACAACCCCAAACTTCCCCTCCTCAGCCCCACACCTTTGTTCTGGTGCAGAACAAACCAGGCTGTGGCAGCAGATCAAGCTGAAACTTGCATGCCAGAATGAGAAGCCACCGCAGCACAGCCGTTTGTCAGCTTTTGTAGTCCACAAAACAAGAGGGAAAGGCATGTTCTTCAAAGGATGCTATTTTGCTCTCAGCACAGCAGCTCGGTGGAAGGCTGCACACCAGCACTACAAAAAGGGAAAACGCAGGCAATGGCAGTAGGCAGGTTGGAAACAAGACAACAGGTTTATCTCGCAGCCCGGATTTCTCAATGAGCATCAGCCTCCGGAAGTCCTCTGCGCTGACATGCCCGAACCATTCGCATTAAAGAAGGCACTTGACAAGCAGGGAGGAACCTGCTGAGCGTTATTAGTGCAAACCTGAGTGCTCTATGAACAGCACAATTGAGGGCAGGTGCCCACACAATGCAAGCCAGTACTTCAGCGTCTCCTTTCCTTGCCAGCTCATAGACTGTTGGAGAGAGATGCACAGCAAGCGTTAGCTGCTTTGATCAAAAAGGACTCAGGCGAGAGGAGGACCAGGAAGAGATCTCGGCGAACGAGAGCAGCGGGATGGCACACAGAGTTAAACAACCCTTTCCTGTCTATGTTTGCTGTTCGCAAATAACTCGACAACACTCGGCGCTTCCTGAGCTGTGATCTAAAAGAGCCTCACAAAGCAGGCTGAGCACGATCAGCTCTGTTTAGGTTAGAATTAAACATGTGCAGCGTGGTTAAGCAACAAGCCCCTCATTACACACCAGAGAACGGCAGAGCTGGAAATGCAAGTCAAGTTGGCCGGTTCCCAGACCAGTGTCCTTCCACAGGATCATTCTGCCTTCCTTCAAGATCACTGAAATAGCTCAAGTGTGCTGCTTAGATCTAAAATAAGAGTAAGAGAAGATGCAACAAAGACCCGACATTACGCAATAGAGCCAAACCCTCCTATGTAACACCACAAAATTGCAAACGGCCACTGTGTGTAGAAATATTAATGAGCAAGAAGTTCAAAATCCCCATCAGCACTAACAGCAGTGCGCTGCTCCACCTACAGTCCGAGGCAGCAAGGTGAGGCTGAGAGACGAAGACATGCATTCCCTCCCTGCTATCTGCAGCCTTCCAAAGCTCTCTTTGCTTCTCTCTGCCTCCCTTCCTCTCCAAATACATGCACACACATGCCTAGAGACAAAAGATGATTATCCTGGTGAGTCACGATTTGCACTGAAGCTTTGCTGAGCCCTCTGAAGACAGAATATTGTACAAACGGCATGCACAGTTCCAGAAGCGACTGCAACGACCACTGCAGTCCACAAATGTTTAGGAAGTTGGAAATAAAAACAAGCGCTGCTTTTAGAATAGCACTGGCTCTTGCAAAACAAAGCTGTTCTGCTCCAGCTGAGCTGAACTTGGGTCTTGTTGGAATATCCTCATTCTACTTTCTCCATTTTTTATCTTTTGCTTCAAACAGTGTCTTTGTCCTCTGCCCAGAAACATGAGCCAAGCCTCACACCCAGCTGCTGAGAATTGCCCCCACAAAGGGCATCCATCAGGGCGGGGAACACTCCCCTTATCAGAAGAAAACCACTTACACAGCAAGGCGTTTTGGCACGATGATGAGGACGAGCACTGGAGAGGCCCCTGCCTGCCGTACATGAGCCTACACAGGGTCATTCTGGTTTTGGAGAGACAGCTTGTAAACCTTTTTACCACTGAAACAAAAGCAAATAGCAACAAGCATCGGCCACACTCTCTTTCTCTTTTTTTTGAAATCCACACTGGTATCACCAACTCTCCTCTGACTCTGCGATACATCTCCTGCTTCATGCACTGCGCTAAATAAGAGATCACTAAGAAATATCAGCTGGAGTTGTGATGAGTCACCTACCTTCAACATTTAAAGGAAAGAAAAAAAAAAAGGAAAAAAAAAGATGTAAGAGATGTAACCACACAACTCCCACAACGCTACTGAAAATGAAGGGACTCGTGGCAAAGAGAGTCTCTGTAAATGTAACTAAGGGAACAAGACAAGTAAGAGATCACTTGTAGCTGTGCTAGTCTGAGGCTGTGAGTAGGAGAGCGGTAATCGCTTTTATTAGACAAGCTGGTATAGCTGAGGGAAGAAAACACGCATCAGGGTGCACCTCCCCTCTTCAGGTAGGGAAGTTAAACACAGAAACTGTGTTTTGCCTTTTGCACTCGGAAAGGACAGCTGCTAGTACCCGAGGTGCTGACACCTGCTTTCAGGTTCAGCACAAAAAAAAAAAAAAAAGCCAAAGACTAAATTATCCAAAACTATCTCTACAGTTTGGCTCACAGACTCATTTTCCAGTTATCCTTTTTTTTTTTTTTTTTTTACCAACTCTGAATTTAAGAGAATTTCTTTGTAAATGCTCTGACAGCAAAGGTGACCTCCTGACAAGGGACTCACACATGCCACACTTCTCCAGTCACATTTTTAGGGATATCCTTGAAGATCCCCAACTTGTGATTATTTGTCATTTTCCCTCTCATCTATCATTTTGATGAATCAGAAAGCAATTACCGACAGAATAATTCTAAATCTTGACACTGCAGCTACAGACCTGCCAAGCTGTGACAGCTTGAAAAATGCTTGAAAATGAAGCCAAAAATGAATGACTCTCATCCCCGGATGAGTTTCTGAGGCGTTTGAGACACAGGCTGTCGCTTTGTAAACAACTCCCCCCACCCCAGGAAGAAGGCACGCGGCTCAGCGTTCAGGCAGGTCAGAACCGCACGCCTCCTTGGAAATATCATCCCCGGACCCTCAGCTCGACCCGGCACGCAGGGCCCAGCTGATGCTCTGCGACCAGCGGGACACAAGGGCTCGCAGCGCCCCGGGGGGAGAGGAATTGTTTATAGGATTTATCCATTTATAGAGCTGGCTCTTCACGAGAAAGGACACAGGGACTGCAGAGGCCGAGCACGCCCAAGCGCTGTGCATCCGCAAACACCGCTGAGCTCCGCGGGAGATGCTAACTGCTCAGCTTCCCTCCTGCCCGGCCCAAACAAGTCCCGCAAGCAGCACCTCTCCCTCCTCCCAGGACAGGCCCTGCATGGGGGGAGAACAGCCCTCTCCCCAGCACCCACCCGAGGTCCTCCCGTCCCCTTCCCAACTCGCTGCCGTTGGGCACGGAGGGCACTACAGGGAGACTGACAGGGCTGGGGCTACTCAACAAGTGTCACCCTGGGGAGGAAGCATGAAGGGTGCCAGGCAGGAGGGGGGGTGTGCTCGCTCAGGAGGGGATCAGCCATAGGTGGGGTAAAAGCAAAGAGGGGAGCATGCTGGGGCTGCCCCAGGAGAGGGGGAAGGAGCCAGCCTGGCAGGGGGACACAGGA
>KL280309.1:32676-54418 GCA_000699545.1 Podiceps cristatus | reverse complement strand
AGCAGGAGAAAGCAGAACTGCTTTAGACTAGGAGCAGAGACCTTCCCTAGAGCTCAATTAAGACCCAGGAAGAAGGTAGCAGATGTGTTTGATGCAAGAACTGGGGCAGGGAGATGGATCTGCAGGTGAGAGTTAAGGGCAGCAGGAGTAATGGTAACCACGACAGAGATACTGGCAAACCTGCAGCTAGGTGGAAAACTGGAAGTTAAATTTCTTACCTAATCGATCCAAACATTCAACTTGAGACTGACTACAGCATCCTTTGTATGAACGACACTACCAGAGCTGAAGTAGGGGGCCAGTGAGGGAGTAAGTCTGATATGATTAACTCATCCAAAAGCTTAACTCCCTAAGAAAGATCATTAGCATATATATTCAAAGCAAAACAATTGCCTGGAAAAATCAAATATGGACCTAATGAGTTAGAATATTAACAGAAATCTAGGGAATTATAACGGTAGTAAAATCAAAGGTTCCATTTGAAGAATCTCATTATCATAATTTCTGAACTACGTTCACGTTGCTCTTCTGACATTCAACAGCACTTGACATTAAGTAGTGAATAAGTATTAATTAACATTCCATCCTAATCAGGGCAAGAAGGTTAAATGCTATGCTGTCTTCATAGCTAATCTTTAAAGAAAACTAAGAATTGCCTGAAACTCTAAAAGGGGAAAGATTTCAAGTGTGTATCCTGGTAGTAGAGATTGGAAAACGGAACAGTGTGAAGCCTTCCTTCACTTTTCTTCTTTCTGTGTACAACTGGGGGTAAGCTTCAAACCCACTGAAATATCATTTAATTGGGAGGAACTGAGTAGATACTTCATGTCTTCTGTTCTCATTCCAGGAAGTCTTTTAGCTAAGGATTCTTGAAAGCCTGCATAAATTTCCCTTCTGTACTTGTTTATATATCCTGCCCACAGCTTCATAACAGATAGGTTACACAAGGTCTCTTGATCTCTATTCTTAACATGAGCACCCCACTTAAGAACTAATATAGTCTAGGGTTCCTCAGCTCCCCGATATAACTGTTGTTTTAAGTGAGACTCAGGGTAGAAATTACTATCAGCACTGTAAAGGGGAACCATGAAATCAGATTAAAAAAAAAAAAAAAAATCTTCTGTCAGACACTCCCTCTCCCCTCCTCTTCTCCAGGGAAGAATTCAATGGAGAAGTCTATAGGGGAAGCTTCTGCGAGTTTGTTCAGCTTTGTTGTCATCCTGGGAGTTCCACAGCACGTACTTCATTCTGCTACTAAATTCAGCAAACATTTAGCACCTTCAGAAGGTTAAAGGGGCATTTTCTCAAGAGCCAAAGCCTCTCTTGTCTTAGACTAATTGATTTGGTGTTAAAATCTGATGACAATTGAAGTTAGAAAAAAAGACACTGGCGCTAGAGAACAAAAAAATTTGAAAGTTTGAAAATGTCCATGATCACTGGATCACACATCTCAGGCTTTTTAACCACTTGGCAGACGGGCAGAGAGCTTCGGAAGCCGATCAAAGCAAAGAATACAGCCTTCCACACCAGATTCTTTCCCCAAGGCCTGTAGAGCCTCTCCCCATAGATGGACTAACTGGGAACACAAAGAAAGAGAAAATGTTTTGTTTTGTTTTTTTCTTCCCGTTTCAGCTATAAAAATAAAAATTTACATAGTCTACCCAGAGACTTGAGCCAAGCCTGATTTCTCTGTATGCTGATGAGAACAGACATTTCAGAGAGAATCCCTACCACCATTGCGGGCTGCAGGGAACCAATAAAGTGCTTCAACTATCTTGTTCTCTTGAATTTATGTTCCGTACTAACATGCAGAACAAGCATATCTGATTCAAAGCAGACTCACAGGAGGCAAAGCAATTGTTTGGGGGCTATTCAACACCAGCAGACCTTGTAACGAACCTATGGCGTATTTTCATTAATGAGGTTTCGGTCCTTTCAGCAAAGGCTGCATTAAGAAGCAGTCCCAAAGGTAGAAGATATAGGAGGATTAATTATATGATGCAATCTTTGCCTAACTCAGTCCTGCTACTAGGTCCGAATCTAGCGCCAACAGGCACTAAGGTAGGGAAAAGATGCCTTTTGACCATTTGTTTGCCCAGTTACCTAAACGCAAACACTGTAAGGTTCGTGTGAGTCACCGCAATCTATCAAAAGGGCTAGTCCCACCAGGGCAATGCAAGAGCAACCTGGATCCAGTAACTGCAGCCGGACGGCGCAGATCTACACAACCAGGAAGAAGGAACCAAGGGAAATAACGCTCCAAATTGCACATAAAACACCAGAGATTCAGATCGGTGGTTATCATAGTCAATCCCTCCTCCCTAACTCTGCTTCTCCTACAGCAGGCCCAGATTTACATGACCAGCAAGAAATCAAAGCATCTCTCAATCTACGTAACTTGAAAGCTAGGAGCGACTTACTGTAACGAACTATTCCATTAATATAGCACCACACTCGGGTTGCTCTGAGTGCGGATCAATAGATACAAAATAGAGAACTTTAAACCTTTGATGCCATCAACACTTCCTGGAAAAAGGAAGCTAAACCCAACTGGCCACCCATGCAAGCTGTTAATTCCAGAAAACCTATGTCAACACTTAGTTTCACACTGCCCAGTTTGTGAAACAGAGAAAACATACAATATACATGTTATTTCAACATTGCTGTATTCCAGGTCTTGCACAAATGGGAAGCCTCTACGTAAGCTCCAAGTTTGCCCCTTCGCATTACAACTTTTACCGTTCTTGTCGTTTGCAACGCTCCGTATCTCTCAAGAACGGAGCAGCTGTATGGAGAGATGAACCCGTTTGTTGGCATTCTGGGTTGGAAATTCCCCTGAAAGGCTGAGGAGACTCTGAAGAAACAGATAACACATATGTAACATATAAATAGTCACATGAGTAGTTTGGATACCATGACAGACCCACTGGCAGGCAGGTGCTCATAGTTAGGGAAGGATATGGATTTTATTTGTAATAGCAAACTCCATCCTGTTACATCTAACTCCACCTAAGAAGCAAAAATGTCCTTACGCCTCATTCTTCATTGTATTACTTGAGCTTGTAAAACCAAAAACTATTTTGTCTTTAATTACTTGGGTGCAGATCAGAGTTATTTTCTATGCTGTTGCAATTCTTTACAAAATAGGCATGTCCCAGTTGATAAAACAGTGTTTTGTAGTGGAACTTCTAAATCTTCTGTCTGGGCATCCACTTTCATTTGGATTTCTAGTTATTTTGTTTTATGATTACATTAATCTTATGGCATGTTTCACACTGTTACCTCCCACAACATATCGTTTTCTCTTTTTTTCTTTTTATAGAGCATCTGTCATTCTTGTTTTCATTGGAAAAGACCAACATCAGGTTAAAATATCACAAATGCTCTTTCCAGCTGTGGTTCATGTGTTCTGAGGCCTTGTTTCTTCCTGCTCGGGAATGTTTCCCAAGGAAGGGATTAAAATACGATCCCGGCATAAGAGGCAACGCATTGTAACATTTTTCCCTGGGAAGGCAGAAACTGCTGGTTAAGGTTTTAATGGGAAGCTGTGAGAAGTAATTAAAAGCAGAGGGTCTATGAAGTATACAAATTTACATTTGTGCACAGAAGGAAGAGAAAGATCTCAGGTTTCTAAATCTCTAGGACTTGGGCCAATGAATTGCTCGGCTGACTGCACATCACGTAACTACGCTGATTTGCATTGGCCAAGAAGCTGATACAAATATTCAACCTGCTTTAGGAACAAGGAGGCAAGACTTTGCACTAAAAAAAAAAAAAAAAAAAAAAAGGCAAAAAAGCCCTACAGATGGATTTTAGTAATAAATATCAAAAGGTGAAAAACTTTATAGGTCGCAAATATTCAAAGAATCATCAAGGAAGTTTTCTTTGTAAGGAAGGAGAACTACTTACGAGGCCACTACTGGTGCCTCCGCACACCTAGCATAGACTCGGGTCCACATCGGGTTTCGCACCCGGGCTGCTGACTCAGCGCAGACACGCTGCTGCTCGCTGGCCACTGGGCAACTGGAACTACACCAGCCAGTTATCAACCAGGGTGGAGGAACATCTGACAGACAGAAGGCCAGGTTTTAAGGCAGTTTCCTCGCATAGTTTCTTTAACCCCTGAAGGGCAAGCAGCAGTGACCTGTTCCGATACCCTCCCACCACAGCACAAGGCTGCTTGAGATGTTTTAGAGGGCACCAGGTCTCTTCCATTGCTCCTTGGCTTGCCAACACCATAGCTGGTAGTGTGCACCAATTGTGGTCCCAAGATGCTGGACTTCACGGGCCCAAGAACCATTTCTGCTGCCTTTAAACTTAAAAACGTCTCCTTTCTAGGGGTCCCTTCCAACCCAAAACATTCTATGAGCCTATGATCTTTACACCCTTCTAGTTTCTTAACTAAGGGAAGAAGCCAACACTGCCTTCCCAAGCAGGCAAGAAACTTGACCTTTAAGAGGCACTTAGCAAACCAAACTGTTTTTTTCTAAGTGGAAGATTCTGGCCTGAGACATGATGCCACCAGCCTGGAGTGTCAACAAGAGTCAGTTCTACATTACCATATTCATTTTATTGGTGAAAACAATAAACATTTATTTTTAACATATCATTCTGCTTCCCCAGTAGGATTAACAAACAGAAATCCTGAACTGAGCTCCTGAATTCTAGCAGAAGAAAATGTCAGCCCAGGGAGGGACCATTGCAAAAAAGCTCAGTGCCATCTGAGTTTTTTGCTCCCCCTCAGAACCTACTTTTGATTACTTTCAGGTGTCCAACAAGCACCCAGATAGGAGGAGAAAGTCAACAGAAAGATTCTCACTGAACCCCATGGATATTAAATGAGGCCGAGGCTGCATTATGCTCAGTCTGGATAAAACTACAATGCAAATAATAAGAATTTCTATTTTTATACTAGTGTGGATGCAAGAGGCTGCATTCTGGTTCCATTCACTCTGTATCAGCATATATTAATTTTGATGTTATTCTTATATCGGTATATGAAATCATCATGTTACAGAAGATAGTATAAGACAGTAGATTTGTTATGTAAGATAGTATAGCACAGATTTCAGTCTGAGCTACATGAGCATTTCCAAAATCACTACCAAGTCTCACAATACCTTTGTAGAATATGCAGTATTATGATGCAGATAATATCACAGCAAATATCCCCGGGGACCAAGTGGTGTGTTCACCTGAACACAGGAAAAATAGATTCCTGCCTACATTAGCCAGTTCAACAGACCTGAGGGCACACAGCTTCCAAGCCACACAGCAAAGAGGAAAGTCAGTTTATATTGCCCTTTGGATCTGGAAAACTACTCTAAATTCTATTTTTCTGCAACAAGAAAGGAAAAAGATCTGTCTTGGGGGTTCCCAAGACACATCAAGGGATGTCAGAAGACGTGGCCCTGTGTATTGCCCAGCCCCCAGCCCCGGTGCTCAGCAAGGTCAGAAAGCTCCTGGGTGCGATTTCTCCCCGAACCTTTTTGCCATTCTTTCAAAATGTGTTCTCATTTTACCTCTCACTGCCCGGTAAGTCACGAGCAATAATTACCCTTTTCACTTGAGCCAAAATGAAAACAAACCACTTTTTTGTTAGAAAAGAGATAGTAGATATTAATCAAAATCCTGATCCAAATTCCAGGGAAGTGGGTCAGAGCTTTTCTGTTGCCCTCTATGGTCTTTGGGCCCACTGTGCTTTTCTAAAATTTTTTATAGCATATAGTTTATATATGTATAGATTACCTATGGCCTAGAGAATCCTCGGGGGTGATTTTTGTAGAGGTTGGAAGAGACATCGGGAGATCATTTTACCTAAAGAGTGGAAAACTTCAGTAGTCCAAAGTGAAGTTTTATCCCCTGCAACTGGATCTGGCCCCACAGGTACAAGCAAAGCCCCCTGACGTCACGGCGCCGACAGAGCCGCTGACGCTACTCTCATTATTTCCGCCCCAGTTCCATGAAGGCCACAGCACTAAACAGAAAGGTCCTGACAGCGGGGGCAGGTTGTCGCACAGCCTGCCTAGAAATAATGTGAAAAGAGCCAGAAGCAGAAGAGCCTACAAGAAAGAAAGAATGGAAATTCGGAAAGTCCTGCAAGTCCAGCACATCGTTTTTATATGTTGTTATTTTCACCATAAATCCATGCAATCATTAGCAATAAGGAAACACTCCCCTAAAAGTCCTGGCTCCTTTGATGTTGTGATTTGCCTCCGCAGTACCTGTGCCCTGCTCCTGTTGGGGAGCAATGGGAACCCAGTTCCTCTGCTACAGCGTAAAGAAAAGGCACCATAGTGCTTATCACTCTATCGGATAAAGCCCAGAAAATTTTTACGGGTGTGCACAGATTCCCAAAAGGAGGGGACAGACACTTGGTCTTTTGAAAATTTCCCACTGAAATAAATGGCAACTATTCCCACAGTGTTCTCAAGGGCAACCTGAAGCGACCTTAGGGCTTCATTTGTTTTTTCAAGTTGCCCTGAATGTTTGGCACCACGTCAGCAGGGGCTCCAAATTATTGTTGCCATGTTCTTTTCGATAATTATATTTCAAGCCCAGACCCACATTTGTCTCCTGCATTCCACTATAGTATTAACCTGAAATTGCAATTTACAATATCTAGTTTTGCTAGGATTTCCATATCTTTTCTTAAAAAAAAATCATTTCACTTCCTTATGATGTTGGACAATCATAAACATATAAAAGTATCCCATAAAATCAGAAAACAGTACCTAGTTACTTAATCTTCAGACAGCAAGCTGGAAATACTCCTCCAGCTTAGCCTTTGCGAGCATTTTACATCTGCCTAAGAACCGTGCCCCTCTATCCAGCCACATTATGATTTTTAGCTATCCACTCATCAACAGTACCTAGTTACTTAATCTTCAGACAGCAAGCTGGAAATACTCCTCCAGCTTAGCCTTTGCGAGCATTTTACATCTGCCTAAGAACCGTGCCCCTCTATCCAGCCACATTATGATTTTTAGCTATCCACTCAAAGAAAGAAAGAAAGAACACAGATTTTCCATCAGGCTTCCTTTGTTGGAAGATTCACTGCATACCTATCACCACAAAACCTACACAGCAACGTAAATCCCCCGACTTCACTGCTAACGCCCGTACAACGAATCTAGGATCCCTCTGCCAAGGAAATGGGTTTCACAGGCTGACTGGTGATCACAGTAATAAACCAAAATGGGAGTTCACATCCCCAACTAAATATCCAAGGTCTGTTTACAAGCAGTAGCAATCACTACAGACTACTGTGTTAAAAAAAACAAACACCAACACAGAAACGTTTTGTCTTTTTCTTCCACTGGTAATTTCCCTCCTGCTTCTCAAGCAACAATATCAGTAGCTGAGCATTTTCAGAAATTAGCAGAAAGCAACCTGCAGGTAGCTCTGTTAATACACAAGTCAGCAACAAGAGTCACCTCGCTACTTATCACTGTCTCAAGAAGTCACCTTGGACCAGAGAACTGTTGCCATTTAGCCTTATTTCATTTGACTCGACTGCCTCAAAATTTGTAATTTTTACCTCTTTGTTCCTAAACCACTTTCAAAACTGCATCAAAACATCGCAAAGTGCAATTAACAACTGTCCCTCAAGAAAATTCCTCATTAAGAGAAGATAAAGTCTAACCACTTACTTGTTCTCCTCAGTCGGCGTCATTTAAATGCGAAGAAAAAAACAACACCAAAACAACAAAATCTAGCTTCATTTGGCGTTGTTCACGTTAAGAAAGTAAGTCAAGTCAAATATCAACTCTAAATTTGCTTAATACTTTATTAAGCAAAGGAAAAACAAGGTGGAAGATGAACACGCCGATGGAATCTCGGAACCGTAGATTTATTCCACCTAGTGCTTTACAGTGCCTGTTATCTCAGCCTTGGCTAAGCAAGAGAATGCTGGTGAAAATCTTTGCCTGGTACAGTACAGAGCCTCTGTTTCACAGGCCAGGAATTTTACATTGAATAATTTTTAACTTCAGCTCTGGGAGGAAAAACAGGGTCTCATACAGTCTGTCTGCTTGATTAGGTTTTATTTATTTATTTAATGGAAAGAGAACTTCTAATTGGGGAAGGGGGGTTTTTTTTTGGGGGGGGGAGGGGGCACATGCAGTATCCCTTCCAGCTGCTACCCTGGGGTGGAGGGAACAAGGGGAAGAGGTTAGCACAAAGATGATGAACTTTTCTGGGGGGAAAAACAAAACAAAAGAAAAAAATAACCACATAACTTTGAGATTGTATCTTTCAAGAACTGCAGATTATGTGATTTCCCAATTCATTTTCTTATTTTTTAAAAATATAATTTTACTGATCTGTGGCTAATACAACCTAATCCGCTCAGAACTGCTAAAAGAGCAGTAGTTAGCAATTCCAATCAACTATATTGTTATTTCTATTATATTACCTCTGTGGAGGGCCAGATGAAATTCAAGCCCCACCGTGCTACGCACATTACCAACACAAACTAGGAGAGTCTACCTTAAGTCACAAAATAAATATGCAAAAATCTAGGACAAAACCAAAGGAACAAGTCACCTCAGCTATGTGAAGACGTTATGTATCAAACCAGTGGGAAAGCTGGCAACAGACCCCGATCTCCTGAACTGTACCCACACTTAAAAGAGCAGATTTTCAAATGGACTGGTGCTCAAATAACTCTGGGTGATGTGAATTGGTCCAGTCCCTTTGCATCTGGCAACATGGCGGGGGAAGTTGAGGAAGAGGCATAGCAAACGGCAGCGCTCGGCAAGAGCCCCAAGAAGCCCGCGCATCCCAGGCCCATGCGCGTCCCGCTGGCCCGTGACATTTCCAAGTGGTGGTTTTCTCCATCCAGGGTGATGAAGTCTCCTCAGCAAACAATCACACCCTGATCCAATCCCCACATAGATCAGAAGAGAATACTCCATTCAAGGCTTTAAGAATCTATTTAATCATCCCCATTTTTGGCCTCAAGTTCATTTTACCATCTTTCTGGTAAGAAATGTCTATTCTCACAACAAAGCCCAATACAGAAACTGCCTCCTTTCCTGCAGGCAGACGCATATGCAGACACACGAAACCACAAACCTGGCAGTGTCAACTGAGCCCCATTGCAAACATCTCCGTCCTTTCATAAGGCACCATGTTATTATTGTGTACATCATTGTTATACCCAGGTTTGATCGCTTTTCTTCAATACAGCAGCTGCCCTTTTCCACACTGAAAGCTGTGGAGTTAGTAATATAGTTGCTGAGCACCTGCACAATTAAAGCTTCATTAAAAGAGACGTTTAAAATTGCTGTCTCTGTTGATTACATGTTGTTAGACCAGAAAAATCAGTTGAATAAAGCCTCTGAGTTGGTCAGGGAGAAGCAAACAAAATTCCCTGTTTTGTTCCCATCTTGCTCTCTGTAGTGAACATAGAGAACATGTGTAATTCAATAAGTTGAAGTGTCTCTCCTCGTTAGTGAACTGGAAATATAGCTTAACCAGATACATTTCAGAGAAGAGGGAACCATTCTCTTAAAACAAATTGTCAATGCTCTTAACTCAAAAGAACATTTCTGTATACTTATTGTCACACACATCGTTTATTGCACAACACGGTTAAGCAAACACTTGTCTAGGATGTACAAACAGGGATGCAGGTAGTTATAGTACAGACTGATGGGCTTCATTGTTTAACTGCACCAAAAACATAAAAGCAAGAACCTGGATGAAAAAAATATGGAACTTCCCAGGTGGATGGTGTAGTGGCTCTGGAAAGGGAATTGTTAGGAACAGGTGGATATCGGATGTGTGGCAGACAGCAAGGTAACTTAGAGCTCTTGTGGCACAGAAAGTGGGGAAAGGGCTTGCTCCTCCACTTGGGTATGGACTTTGTCGGCTGAGCAATGAAATAGCTTACTGTAACGGCAATAGGTGGCATAATGTAAGTCCCAAAGGCGTCCGAAGCCTTCATCCAGCCCGAGGAGAGACTGGAAACGTTATTTTCAAAGCACTCAGCACCAGAGTGACCGATAAATAAGATGCAGAAATAGGATTTGACCAAGTCACAAATAAAATAGAAGAGTTTAGAGAAAAATCTTTTCCATCGCAAATACAGCACTAGCAGAAGCATCGAAATTTGAGCCTGTACACAGTTCTTATACATTTTAAAAGTTATTCTATGTTAGTGTTGAAGTGTGACTTCAAAGACACTCTCACGTGCAAGGACAGACAAAAGTTCACAGTTAGACTCAATGAAAACTGCAAAGATTTACCATTTAAATCCAAACCTAATAAACTTCCCCAAATTAAACTTCCTGAAAGCCATTAAAATTTGCATCAACTGAAAACGGAGGCCTGTTGGAGAAGGGCTGAAAGACCGGCTGCTCTGTTTTCCAGGTAGACAAACAGCAGCATGAATAACAATGTACATTAGCTGAAAGCACTGAAACAAAAAACCTGCAAAACATCCGTGACTGACGCTGCTGAATGTAAACCTAATCACGCCCATCTCTGGACAACTCAGTAACACGCACGCAGGTGTTTCTTAAACAGATGCTGCCCATAGCAATTGGAGACTATCACTAAGCAACATCCATCAGAGCGAGTTCAAAGTCACAGCTCACTTCCCCACCCACACAGTTGGTGAAGGACAAACACCTTGTGTTTCTTTTAAGGATACAGAAGGCACGGAGGTATTTAAAATCACCCTTACGAGATGAATTACGGGAGCTTAACTTTCCCGATACGCACAGCCCAGAGCAGGGCTACTTCGCGCAGCACCAGCAGTCAGGGAATCTTCACTCTGGAAAGAGCAGCTAAATAATATTTGTAAAAATCATTTTCCACCTTTCTCTCTGTAGCAGAGTAGAAGGCAGGGCCAGAGCCAGACTGGTTTCCCTTCCAGCGAGGCTCAGCCACCCCGCTCTCCTGCAGCCTGACGCAGTTAGCCATTAGAGCAGTCTTAAAGCTGCTTAGGCTCAGCCACCCCGCTCTCCTGCAGCCTGATGCAGTTAGCCATTAGAGCAATCTTAAAGCTGCTCGAGATGGGAAACGAACCCACGTGGGGAACAAAGAGGTCCAGCACAGATTACCGTGGTCTGGAGATTCCTCACGTCAAGCATAGCTCACATTCACCACGAGGCTTGCACCCAATAGTTTAGTTATTACACGGGCTTTCTCAGTTACTCCCTTCATCTTAAAGGCATTCATGCGCCAATAAAGAGTAGAAGTACCCAACTTAACCATCACCTCAGGTCTTCCACAGGCAGCCGGGAGCCCACCTATCATATACATCAAAGGCAACCCAGTAGTTTTTATGTACTCCTGAGAGAAAAGAGAGTCCTAATTTCAGGTAAAATTAGTGCCCAAAATTAACAATATCCTTGCACAATTCACTAACTGATTGACATAGAAGGCTAATGGCAACGTCCTCCTTTTTCAAATGCATGCAAAAGCCTCTCATCCACTTCAAAAAAATCTTTTCCCAGCAATCCCAACGTCACAAGAAAACCTCAGACCGATATTTGTATAACACTGTCCCTTCCAAAGCAAACAGACACCATCAAACTGCAGCAGGCATTTCATATTGAGATGCATCAATAAAATGTGATTTATAGCAATGTCACAGGAACGTTTTGTACTTATCAAGCTCAAGATAAGATAGGAGGCATTGAGAAAGGCTCATTAAAGCACAGTCTGGCAGTCAGCACGTTAACGAACTTGCTTTTCAAAGCTTATTAGCAAAGAGACAACCAGTATAAATGAACAGCTTGCAGGAGTAGGTGTGTGTTGAGAGGGGAGGATTAACCTGCTGGGGATTATTATATGAAAATTCTGGTTACAACACAACTTCTATGTTCAAAAAGTCCACTTATTTTATGATCCTGAAATACTGAAAAGCTCGCATGAGGATGAAGATCTCACCATGCTCCTCCCCTCCATATCTATTTCTAGTTCAAAGTTTAATCAGAGTATTTCAGAGACTAATTTTTTTTTTTTTTTTCCTACAGGAGTGCCCTGAAGTAGTACTTGTATTTTCCAGGAGTGCACAAACACAATACAAAACCAATACCAAAGTTAACTGCCTTTGTTTAGTCTCCTGTAGTCTTTAGATGAGGTGGCAGTTGGACCAAATCACCAGCTGAAAGCCAACTGGTGGATGGAGAACCGGCTCGGACGGGAGTTACGGCTGTTGGGACACGTGGACGGGACTGAACAGTGCCGAGAGGCAGGTGTGACACCTCTGAGAGAAGGGACGCTTCCGGTCGCAGTCCAGGTGCGATTATTTGTTTCTTATAACAACATTAGTTAATGCTGCAAGCCAAAAAATTAACCTCTGGAGAAAATCCAACCTTGTCGAAGGAGAAAGGCTTCATTTCTCTTGCTAAGGTGTTTGTGTTGGTGGTGGTGGTAAATTGCGACCAGTTTCTGTTTGCCATCAACCATCCAGTTTCCTGACACTCAGAGGCTTGACCAAGCCGGCAACACTGACTGAAGTATCTCCGGAACAGGAGTTCCCCCCCTTCCTTCTCACCCCCTGCTCTGCTGCCTGGGCAGGAGGGGGACACCCCACCTTGTGCTCTGTCCCCCCCACGTGGCCACGGCCACAGGGCACTCCCTGCTCTGGCTCTGTGGATTTCCACCACCCTGACATCGGAGGGGCAGAGGGATTGTGCTGTGACTGCAAAAGGAAAACTAAAAGAAGGAAAAAAAAGGAGGAGAGGGGGACGCGCAAACTTTTCACAGCAGAATGCTCGAGTTGTTAAGGCAGGGGCAGAACTGGTGAAAGCAAGAGTCTGATAGGGAAGGTCTTATCAGAGAAACCCACGACTTGCCTGATACAGAGCAAAGAGTAGAATAGTCAACTGTCTGGAAAGACACCTCCAGTGCAGTTCAGGCTCGTCTGGCAATTTGGTGACCTCCTTTTATAGCCGTGACCATTTTAATTGATGGACTGCTATGTCTTCAGTCGCAGGTTACCTCTCCTAGCAGAAGTGCTCATCAAGACTGACAATTTTGTGTGCATTACAGCTTAGATTCCCGAGTCTCATCAAAGACACGTCTGAAATCCATAGAGCCTCCTGCCACTGAGGTACACTAAAGACACTTTGTCATGTTGCAAACTGTGAAAAGCTTGTAGCTTTACAACTGAGGTGCAACTGTGGTGCAAAGTAACAACACTACATTTACCCTAGTTCTACCTAGAGCTATGTAAAGAGTCATTGTAAGCATTCAGTAAAATTAAATACAGCTACAGCAGACAGTGGCTCTGTGTCAGCTTACTCCAGTAGCGACGTGATATTCCACAAGCATCAAAAAAATTAGCAATGAACTGCTAAAAGTTCCCCGAGATTGATGGGGGGAGGGAGGAGCGAGGAAGGGAAACAACGAAAAAATTAGCAATGAACTGCTAAAAGTTCCCTGAGATTGATGGGGGGAGAGAGGAGCGAGGAAGGGAAACAACAGCTCACGACTCCCATGCATTTTCCTGGGAGACCCAATTAAACCGAACCAACCCAACCAAACCCATGCTCTGAATCCTGCAAAGTCTGTTCCTTCCCAGTTGGGGTGCTGTATTTCTCACAGAACGAACGGGCATTGTCGTATACATCTATTTAACAGCCAGAGTTATTGACAGCTATGCATGTAAATACCTGTCCAGTGTGAAAAATACCTGAAGAGGGAACCTATGGCTTAAAAATATATTTAATCAGTACCTGCCCAAGGATAAACAGCTCATATTACTACTTAGGGTATATAGGGAAATCAAGGCACGCTGACACGGAAGTTGTGTGGCCTACCTAAAATTTAGAAGTGCTGTAATGGTTTACTTTTCTTGATTAAAAATACTTTAGAAATGCTTACAAGGACTTCCTTCATCTGCCAACTTTCACTAGGAAAAGAATAAATATAGACATTAATCTGTCCTGCATCTAGTCCTGCCACTGATCAGTAATAACACTTGTTTCATTGTCTCTAACTCCGTTCCTTCTCTCCAGCAGCAATTTGAGTCACAGTGAGGGATACACCCAGCATGAAGGTTGCCACATTTGAAGCCCAAAAGACTGCTACCAGGCAACTGTAAGTATAAAAACCAGGCACCTGCTGCAGGAATCCCAGACATTGATCCAAAAAGGAAAGTAACAAGAATACACTTGTTCTTCTAATTCTACTTGAGTCACACTCAGCACGCGTTTACCCAACATGTAAAAAAATTGCCTATTCCCAGCAAAGCAGCGAGAATGTGCACCAATCCCAGAGCTCACCAGTCTGCCACAAGCTAATCAAATAATAAAACACAGCTCATGGAAACAACTTACATATTCACACATCTCTCTACCAAGTTCGATTTTTGCATCCCCTCTCAAGGCTCATTAATATCCAGTGAAATAAAAATACCTTTAAAATAGATAACATCACCCAAGAAGAGAACAGCATAAGTAAGGTAATGTGTTTTCTGCCGTCTAGGATGCTGGTCCAGCAGAGGAACCCCTAACCTTATTTTCATTAGATGTCGGTCAACACGCCACATCTGAAACACCCTCAAAAAGGGCCTGATACGATGCCAATGTTAGCTGTTTTGAAACACGCAGTCTTACACACCGCAGGGGCAACAGTGACCTAAAGCATTCAGCTCCACCTACCCGGAAGCATGGAAGCCTTCGGGCTCTGAGCCCCCTCTAACACCAGCAGAACGCCGAGTTAAATCCTTGAGGTTTGGGATATTCACTTATAAACTGCTTCACTTTCATCCCTCTGTCCTCTGACTTCTGCCCCCTCAGCCTTTTCCCTCCCTTCATGAGCCATCCTTATCATGGCTTCCCTATTTTTGAGCATGCATTCAGATAAGGCAAACAGATAAGTAACCTCTCCCATCTAGATTTACTTGCATAATCTGCTAATTTACTCCAATTAGAGCACAAAATACTTCAGTCCCTCCATCCTGTTTAACCCAATTTGTAAGGTAAATATTTACCTGGTGGTAGCTCCTGTTGCCGAGGGCACTGGGATGGTACACAAAAGGTACCAATAAACAAATCATTCTTCATCTTGCTTTAATTTGAAAGTGGTCTGCGAATGTAAAAGCACTGCGGAAGTCACCACAAGAGAAATTAAAGCACAGGAGCAGTTTACCTAAGAACAGAGGGGATTCTGCAATTTGACATCTCTGGAATCAAGGCTGGGTGCCTTCTAAGAAGACATATCCTAATGCAAGTGGAAGTTAAGTGGGTATCGCTAGTTCAGGGTTAGGGCTGCTTGTTTAAATCCCCTCAAGATTTAGAAACTTCCCGCCCTCGTTACAGACCCCAGCAGTGAGCAGAGCTGGCAGCAGGAAGAGGTTCAAGCAAGCGAGTAAGATGATGAGTCTTAGTGAAATTGGTTTTTGTCTTGGTTTTGGTGGACGCTTGGTAAGATGACAAGATACATGCAAAGCGTATGAAGCTAGGGTCAGGACCTCAGGAGACACAGGATGTCGCCTGTTGCATTTTGACGGGAACAGTACCAGTTTTTATTTCCTAAGACGCTGACCATGAGACACATTTTACATACGTTGCTCTTCCTCTCCTCCTCAAAATCTTAAAGTATCTCAGAACTTCTGCTGTACCTGCTGCCTATCAGCCTCTCACATACTCCTGTTTACCAGCCGAGGATAAGACAGCTGCAATAGAGACCACTGCTGCCAGCAGAGTTTTTACAATAAACACAGAGACATAATATTCAAAAATACTTTTAAAAAACTACAGCAAACATAGGCCTTCAAATAATCCTAGACACAAGTATCCTGGAGCTTGAAGTGAGTTCATGTTTGGAGCAGAACCTCTGAACAAAGAGAAGATCACCTCTGAGGAGATGTGCCAGTATTACGCTCTGCCTTTAGCTGGCCCACCCACCTGAAAGTGGCACTAAGACGAGGCCCAGGGGAAGAGAGCTGGCCTTAACGTATGACTTTTCCCCACTGGTTTTCAATGCTGGTTTGCGCATCCGTTCTCCAGGGCAAAGCACAGACAATAATCCTTACTGATTTGCAGTTGTTGACTTCCCGCTTCGCACAATGGCAACGCTCACAGCACTAAAACAGTTTTTGAGCATATTCTATCATGCAATAGACAGAGGTAGAGGGAACAAAAAAAAAGAAACGCATGAGGGTTCTTATTCAACACAAAGCTGAATTAAATCATGCCATTTTTAATAACTGGTGCTTTCCAAAAGCAGTTAGTTCGCATGAAAGAGTTGAAGATAGCAAACAAGTAAGTTAACTAAAAGTAGCAAAGAATCATCTTTCATTATAAGTGCGATGACCTGAGTAGATAGGAAAGCTAAAAGAGTAGGCTTCGTTCTTCTTATGAAGATAAATGAACTCGGTATGCTAGCTTGGCGTTTCAGCATATTCATCTGAACTGGTTGGCAAAGACTTTCTTCGCAACACGTGCTCAACACAACCCTTAACTTCAGAGGCTTATGAAAGACAGGAAGAATGCCTTCTCTCATCATGGCCATTTTAAAAGATGTCACTTTTTCAAAAGAAACAATGCAGAGGTGAACTTGTTTAAGTGCAAGGCACTTCTGTGGCCAAAACCATCCATGATGGTGCAACTCCTGGGCCAGAATGAGAATGCTAGTGCTCCGTAAATGAGAAAAGGGAATAGCTGCCTGAAGGCCCATTTTCCACAAACTTTGCTTTCTGGTTGTTCTGGTAGGAGATGGTACAGTTGCAAGGCCCTGCCCAGGGACAGCCCTTACAGCTTTTGGAGCATTATTAATACTTGTGACGCCTGGTGGTGAGGTTTATGAGCCTCAGATGTGCAACCCCTAGCCCAGATTTCTGTATGGGTCTGTTCCTCAGTTAATCGCCAATAGGCAGCAGAGTTTTACTGGAAAATGGAAGCCTTTGGAGGTTATTATCAAAAATGTCTGCTGACAGATGGGGTACAGATCTGCTATCTGGAAAAAATACAGCTTTAAGTAAATGTGATTTTAAAAAATTGTCATACCAGACACATTCTGTACCAGACTCCCTCTTCTTTAGAAGTCATCATCTGTAAGTTGAACTCCTTTATGGCTCTTCCTACTTTCTGTATGTAGGGAATAGATATTCTGATCTTCTGGACTGCTTTATCAGTTGTTTTCGATTTAATATGTAAGCTTAGTTTGTCTCATCTACAAAGCTGAATTCATAATGTAAGCAAATCATTTTATGATATAGCAACATAAGGCACTCTGGTCCATTCAATGCATGTATAAATATCTCAGCATCTCATATTAGATACGTGTTTGGTTGGCCATACGTGAAAACCGGTCTTGAGTCACCATCCCTGGAGGTCTTTAAAAGACGTTTAGATGTAGAGCTTAGGGATATGGTTTAGTGGGGACTGTTAGTGTTAGGTTAGAGGTTGGACTCGATGATCTTGAGGTCTCTTCCAACCTAGAAATCCTGTGTGATCCTGTGTGTGAAGTTATAGAGCAAGCCAAGTAGCCAAACTTACATAGTGCGGGAGTTTTGGATTTTCAAAAGTCAAATCTGACACCACAAAGGTGTGGAGGATATTGTTTTGTTAACTTCTGAAACACCTTGGAAACAAGCCTCAGATAGCAGCCACTTGGGATAGGAGAAAAAATATCCTCCTGCCTGCAACAGCAGACAAACATCCCTCTTTAACCAAAGTGCCTAGGGAAAAGAAAGCAACTCCAGACAAAATATCTTTTAAGGGGCTTTAAAGTCCGTTTTATGTATGTTTGCAATTGGGAGGAATAGTTATGAATGTGAAGTGATTAGCAAACATCCATATCCATTAAGTATAAAGGCAAAAGGCAGACCAAAACAACTGTCAAAACTTTGCTGCCTCTGTTGCTTTATATTACGTTATTTGAGCTAGACAGTCATTTGCCAAAACTCAATCTTAGATCTTTAAATTAGCATATGGTAGGGAAACAAGAGTGAGAAGCAAAATGTTTATGCCCAGCTTTATATGCAGAGAAGGCTTTGTCTGATCAGAGCAGAGAGGTTGTAAAATGTAAACACAGTAATTAAGGCACTCATTCTAATTGCAGGCAGTTAATTGTACTGTATACTGCCTAATTGAACCACTCTCTGAACTGCAAGCCCTATGTTATTACAGCCTCCTGACAGATCGCTGGGGCTTACTTGGGGAGAGGTGTTAATCCCCTCACCTGTTCATTAGTCCGACTTTTAGGCATCCCTACTTCCACATCAGCTTTGTCATTATCATTCAACTCTAACCGCTATCCTCTTCAGTGTAAGAATTACTCAAAGACTTAAAGAACGGTGTCCATGGGGTTAAGGGAACAGACGTAAAATGGGATTTGTGGAAGCATGTTTTATAGTGTTGAAATGGATTGTGCGGTGTTTTCCTTTTTCTGAGCAGTTTTATACATTACATAGCACTAAAATGAAAAATACTTTATGAGAAAGTCCCCCAGCTAGTTAAGGTTATAACTCCATTTCTTCCAAAATCAGTTTTGACACTTCCTCAAATAAGAAACAGAATTCAAAGGAGTAACATTGCTTTATAATAATATTATATTAATATTATTATAAGTTAAGAAAGGCTTCCCCGCCCAGTCAGTGCTGACTTAATATCATAAATATAGCATACGAGTCCCAGGATTGCAATAGAAACAGAATAACACATCTATAAAGCGTATTTTGGTGTAACAACTGAAAAGCACTTTTCAAAAAGTTCACAATCCTCTTCCTCTGGTCTCACGACAGGTGGGGTCTGCTGGCCAAGAGACTGTCTTCCCAAAGACAAGGAGGGGAGGCAGGGGAGAAAGGGGAAAAAAGAAAACAAAACCAAACCCCAAACCAAACAATCATGGTGACTGTGAAAAATACATTTGTATTTACCGTCCTTAAGTCTGAAGACATGGAAATGCCAACCCTGCTCCAGTGCCACAACCAGGGGCCGCTCGCTCGCTGCTGCGATCTCCTGAGGCCACCGTTTCAGGCCCAGTCTGCTCATGGCCGGAGCAGCCTCGAAGGCACCGTCGTGCTTCGAAGGGGGTTCTCAGCTGGGTCAGGGAACGACATAGCTGCAGCAGGCTCTGCTCGGGCACAGCCCCAGCGATACACCTTCCCAAGCTTTTGCCCTCTTCCTGCTACGTGACATGCTTTCTGTGTTGTTGAATCCTCCCAGTATTAAATAACCACACTTTGCTAAGCCATTCCCAAGACTCAATCCTGACAACAGTGGACCCGGTCTGTAGGTCAAAGATTTTCTTATCTGTTCTGTGTTTTGGCTTTCAAGCTGCAGCATTCACCCTCTAACAAAGATGAATTAGCTGCCAAATTCAGGACAAGACCAGCTCCACAACAAATCTGTTGGTCTTGGTTTCAAGGCAGATCAACAAATCTCTGCTTCCTCCTCTGCATAAATTCACATGCAGTAGAGGGGTGTCCTTATTCTTCCATCTTCACTTAATCATTTAGATTATCAATTGTGAGTGTCCACATACACTATTTCATATTCTGCACAATTCCCACCAATACGGTGGTACACAGAGGAAAACATCAGCAGGGATTCATCACCAGGGAAAAGGTCCACAGATAAAGTTTTAAGTGGCTTTCCCACTGAGATTGTCCTCTCCCAGTCTGCCCTGCGGCACATGCACTAAATACACGGGGAAACCATGGCAAAGTCTACTGTCCAAGCTGCAGCAGAATCCCCTCTGTGTTCATCGATGCTAAAAAGAAGCGAGGCAGCAGCAGGGACACTCAGGCTCTTAAAATGGGTTTTATCATCCGAACATGCACTATTAAACAGAGATATTAAACATTTACTCCCTTATAAAAGTGTAATTACCACAACCCCTGTATAGTGAGAAGTAATTTTAAAGATAGCAGCACCAAGGAAGAGCTACAATATGTAGATTACTGAGTTTATGTTTTTCCTTCACGGTAGTCAACTCCTGAATAGCAAGTTCTTGGCTAACCTTTTACCCAAGGCTGGTGTTATATCTTCTAAGTTTAGAGACTTCCTCAGCCTGAAAAAACCACTACAGAAGAAAATTTTTTTCATTTCCGTTCCAGTTTTGTCTTGTCCTAGGATGTCCTTGGAGCTCAGCGTATAGGACTGGAGTGCTCGATTCATATTACACACACACACAAACTGGATCCTAAACCTCTATTGGAAGGTTTCTGCTTCGTCTTGGTGGTCAATAAGTAGCAGCCATCTACGAAAACAGGGCAGTGAGCAACTGGCAACTCGGCGTGGCTGTAGGCATTTGGGATGGGCCATACTGACGGCTATCCTGTATTTGAGGGCAATGGATCCTTTTGGGTGGAACATCCGTGCCTAGGCTGTTCCAGTAACTGGGCTAAAGAAGTGCAGTAACGGTTGATTAGCCACATCTCAATTAACGAGGTCTCATTTCCATCACCCCATCTCACACACCTCTGCAGCAGTGCAGTGTCAGGAGGCCAATACAGAATTCATGTTGCTCAGACCCAAATCTACTCACCTTTTGTTTAGAAAAATCCTGTTTTCCACAGAAAAACACACTCGGAAAAGCTTTTTTCCCTTCCAAATGCGCTTATTTTTTTGCAGGTAAAATTTGATGCATTTTACATCACATATATTGATTTGCTTACACCCTCATTCTCTGCTGAACAAAAATTCAGTTCTAGAAACTCTTTGGTAACTTCTATTCACTGTGTTTAACTGACTTTTAGTCCCGGTAGGGCAGATATTCACATCACAGGAAAACACAGACTCATAAACTAAAAGCCAGATTCACCTGGGGTATGCTTACATTTTTAGCAACGATACTTTCAGGGCTCTGCCAAAATTTAGAAGTTTCAAGCCAACAGTGTCATTGAGAATTAAAATCTATTTTAAAAAATCAACATTGGAGATAATGAAGGTCCTGTCAGAGAGCAGTTCAGACATTTGTCTCCCTTTTGGAATTAGATAACGCACTCTCCCTGCTGAATCTGAAGTGGGAATGTGGATAATTCATGAAATTACACGCTCGGTTCATCTTAATCACTGTTCAGCTCAATCTCCTGAAAGGATATTTACCTGTAGAAGCAGATTAGCTCTTGCTGTGTTATCTGAGGGGCAGCATATGCTTTGAATTAGATTTTCAAATATTATCTTCCCACTTGTTCTCTTTGTTATATTTTCCAATTGAGAATTTCTCACGAAGTAGAAGATTTTTGACAGGTTGCAAACTAAAATTAAATGCAACGTTGGGGCTTTTTCTTTCCTCATTCAACATAAGGCCCTTTCCATATCGTCGATAGTTACTAAGATTTTATTTCCCACTCTTTCTCTTAATCAGAAATAAATTTTCTTACTGAAATTGTATTGTAGAATGAGGAAATAATCTGTAATGAAAAATAAAGCAACCATCATTATTTTATATCTGTGGTGTACATATTCAGAATTATTCACAACCAAGCCAATTAAAATGTCAAATACTTCTGTTGAACCGATTCCTGATCTGCTACAAAAATGCAATCTGGAGACCGCTGCTCAGGAATACTGCATTCTTTTTGATGTTTAGTACTTTGCGTCTCGTGATTTCACTGCTGTGAGGTGCTACAATGTGCAAAGAATCAGCTCCGGAGTGGTACCCCCCAGCACGTGCCAAAGCCAAAGATGGGGGATTCTCTTTTTTAACAACTTCTGCCCTGGCAAAACACCATCAGCATCTTCTACTTTGGCCTTGAGGGAGCAAGCGGGCAATGAAATGTTGGCGATAAATCGCTCAGGCTAGTGTGTGCAGACTTCACAGGGCA